>JABSSZ010000702.1:0-104885 GCA_013755755.1 Fusarium sp. NRRL 25184
CAGCATGTTTCGCCGCGGGAGGGGAGGCTGAAGTGCCAATATTGGCAAGGCGCTATGCGAAATACCCGCTTCTAACAACCGAGTGAACAAAGAGTAGTCGAATTTACGAGCGGCCGCTTGAGAAAGTGATCCAGTCTGGAGATAGGTACTGAAGTCGAGATGCGGGACAAAGCCACATCACCAACGTCAGAGTCGTCTCGAATGAGGATTCGCTAATTACTGTGAGCTAGGCCAACGGGAGAGGCTGGCTGCTGGGCCCGGTGTTGAGTACCGTGTGATCCTTCATCCTTGCTTGGGGTGGCTTGGCTTGGCTTGCCTTAGGCTCAGGCTTGCTTGACTGCCGGGGCCACCAAGAAGAGGATTGCTGATGTCACCATCAGAAGTGGTTCTGGGCGATGCAAATCATGATTTGCGTGCGGCGAGCTGCAATGCGGGATGCAGATGATGATGATACAAGTGGGCACATTGTCTTACTGAGTGTTCCAGGGTAAATTGAAGTCGACCAGCCGCTAAGTTTAGGCTGAGGCCTGACTGTTTGGCAGGCTACAGGCCGCTGTCAGTACTGCCACGTGCCTAGGTTGCTCGGAACAACTCTCTCTATTCCCACTGCCATTTCCATGCCGTCTGTCTCCATTTCCATCCACTGATCCTGCTTGGACCCGACGTCATGGAAGCATTATTTTAGTTTGCTTTAGTAGGTACTCCGTAGATCAAGTCAATCAACATGAATGGCCACATTTACGAGTGTATCTGGGTTTGATCATCTGTCCTCTGCACCGTAAGTACCCAAGCTTGCCAAGGCATCTATCTATCTTGTAACTTATCCACCATTACATCTCCACCACGTCACGGCAGTAAAGAGTGCATTTACGAGTGTGTCGCCTCGTTCTCCCCTTACATGCACATCATTCCTGGCCATCCTACAGATCACAAAGGTACAAAGTGATTCCCGAGTCCAGGCCTGCCCTGGGTCGGAACAAAGGAGATAGCCTATTCGAAGGCGTAAAAAGAAAAGTTAATGAGACAACAATTACTACTATTAACGGTACCCGTCTGTTTGCTCCGCTGGTGTGTGCATCCTCATCGGAATGCTTTTTCCTGCCCTTGCGTTGATGTGAAAACTCTTCACCACTTGCATCTGTGTCGATGCCCGGATGCACGGTCATATTCACATAAACAGATCTGAGGCATCCATACCCAAGACTACGGAGTAGATGTAGATCGGTAGGCGGGCCGGGAACATCCTTGAAAGAAACGCTCTGTACCTGCACCGGCTACGGCTACGGCATCCATGATGCGCTGTTCTGCACGTTGAACCTGCATAGTAACGTCCAAGGTGTCTTTGCATACAGTCAGTCGACATGGTCGTATTTGCTCATGTTTCAACGAGATACATATCAGGCTGAGATGTGAATCATTGTTCCCTCTCTCCCCCTTGGGATATCCATTGCCATCATCGATAGGGGCTGTAAGTAGCTCTCGGACCTTTTCAGCCCTGTTTAGCTTTTACGCAACGACACGTCAAATATCAGTTCATGGCGCAGCGCAGGGTGAGATCCTCTGAGACTCGGTGTATGTATGAGAAAAGAAAGGTTTAGATGAAACTCATGTCTCATTCCTATGCGATGCATTGTTTGCTCCTCTTCTTGTCGCCCTTACAATACGCTCTTGAGTTGAAGCGAAAAGAGACAACTTCAACTTCGCCTAACAGAGGAGGGTGCGTGTTTGCTGTGTTGACGGAGATATCAGGTCTGGATCTAGGACACACGTCGGCCAACTGAACCCAACACAGCGGTAGAGGGCGGGATAATAGACTTTTCTGGCGCTCGACCAGAACTGTAACCCTCTCCCGTGCCCTTCTATCAAGGTCTAGTCCGGATCCAACGGTGGGCTTGTTAAGGCTGAGCCTGATCAAGTGACAAAGGCAAAGTCAATTAAAACTGAACAGCCAACAAGAGGCCATAGCCGGGGTAATCTTTAATTGCCGATCATTTAGAGTTTTGCTCAAATCGGGTCATTTTCCCTCCTCCCCGTTGGATGTACTGTAATCTTGGATCTGGCTCCCGTTCCCACTCTCCCGCTTCTGTCTGGCAGCGGAATAATTCCCAGCCAGTAGATGTCTCACCAACACTCATCATGTGCCAACATCAGTGATCGACCAAAGGCCGCAAAAGGTTATCTGGACTCATCTTGATGTAATTTTATTGATTCACCTCGTCTATCAGCTCGCCACAATGCTCTTGGCTGCATCATTTCCGCCAGGAATGTGCAATTGGGTGGGTGTGAGGCCTGGAGCCTGGGCATTCTTTCTGGTGCTAACTAACGATGGAAGGCTAAAAGTTGACGCCTCTATAACGTCCCCTAGCGAATGTTGTGCAGTGCCGGTAGTAGACAATGGAAGGAGGCTCAGAATGTGTCTGTAATTCGTACTGTCTCAGAAGACCTGGGCTCATCCTGATATCCCCGAAGTATGTGACATACAGGGTAGCTAGGTTGTTTTTAGTTTTGAACACCAACTCATATTCTTCAGTTTTCACACATAGTGTAACTGCCAAAGGGAGATATAAAGGCTTGTAGATGGGTATGGATTGAATTCTCAAAGCGTGGTTTGAGAACGCCTTCTACAAGGAGATGATGGTTTTGCTTTACTCGCTGATGTGCTGTACGGAAGCCGGTTTCCCTTCAATTTTTAACGAGGTGGACACACGATGAACAAAATATCACATCCCGCGTCAGTGAAAACCCAGATCTGATGAAAACGAGCCCAATTTGTATTTTGTGTGGTAATCGCTTCACTTCTAGATAAATGCTCTTATAAAAAAAAAGACCCATACCCAACGCCATGCCATTGCTGCATCTACAGCCCGAATATCCCGTAAATAAATATTAACAAAAGAAAAGTAAGTAAACTGTGAGCGACAGGTGCATATCCAGCTAATCGAGCCTAATCATCGTTATTGTTCTTCCACTGCACCTTCACAACACCCATGAGAATCCCCATGATCAACGCAACGAAGAAGATCATCACCGCACAAAGCGCCAAAGCGAGGATCTGCAGTTTTCTCCTCCGTCGCGCTCTCGCCGTAGCCACAGGTCCCATCTTGTACGGTGCGTTCAGACTAGAGCCAGCACTGCTGCCCTGCGGGTATGGCCAAGGCGTTGAAGGCGGATACTGAGGCGGAGGCGGAGAGATCGGCGAAGGCGCTGCGAGTGGAGAGTATATCGCTGGCGGACGGGACGGATCGTATGGAGGTGGTGGACTTGAGGGACTAGCGGGGGACCATGGCAACGACGTTGGACTGGAGTATGCGGGGATACTGGCGCCGAAGTGTGTTGGCGGTGGTGTTGAGTAAGACTGTGGTGATGGTGAGGATGGTGATGCGCCGGGAGTAGTCATGGTTTGTGGTGAGTGATCGCCGGGTCGATAAGGAGAGTCGTTGGGATATGCGGCGTCTGGGATCGAGTCTGATGGGTGACTTCCATGTCGAGGGTTTGGAGCGTCCATGGTTGAGCTTGATTATGATTTTGTGAGATGTGATATGATGTGATGCGGTGAGTTGAGGTGAGGTTGCAAATGATATCGTGACGCCGAATAAATGTCGCAGTCGCACAAACCAACAACGAGCTCCTTCAGATCCGTCAACGTTTCACCAACACCTCGTCCAACTTCTCAGATGAACTCTTCTCGTTTGTCGTCGCGAAAAATCAGCCTGTCAAGCGTGTCGCGCATCCATAATATCCCACCCAAGTGTTCGTTTCGTGTAAATTTGCCCTGTTTCGACCCCGATGCTCCGTCTCAGAAATCGAGACCCCGGATAATTATCCTCTATTCTCCTTGCTTTTCGGCAAAACGCATTGAAAGTTGAGGATATTGGATAAACACACCACTCTCGCTTTGTTGTTAGCGACGTTTGCCGAGATACGGAGCTCGATATTTGTTGTTTGCTACTAGTAAATGAACCGTGACACAGAATATTAAAAGGAATGGAATGAGCACAACAGAAAACAAATAATAGTGAGATTGAGGCAAAAATGGCGTGAGAAAGAGTGAGAGAAAGAAAGGGAAAACGGTAAGATAAGAAGCACTGCCCCCTTCTCACGGGCATGGGAGCTATAACAAGGATTGGCACAGACGAGAGAGGAGTCTCCCAAGAGCCCTTCAATTGCGGGGGACTTTCCACTCCATGGGAAATAAGACGAATTAATGGTGTCCTGCACTGCCCCCATGGCGCCAAGCCCATGACAGGGGATGTGATGTGAGGACGTGGTATCTTAGAGAGAAGAGATAACAGATGATCGACTGTAAAAGCTTGGCCTGAAAGAAATCTCATCAAGGAATAAAAAGCCATCTACTCTACGAAACCCAGGCCTCGTTCGCGGCCACCAAAGATCTGACAAGCTTCAGTCTGGATGGCTTCAGCATACGAATATAGCATCACCGTTTACGAGGCCTCTCACCTCAGAAGAGGCACCGTAAACTAGCACCTTTAGTTGCCGATCTGAAACCGGCTCGACCCTTGCAAAATCTCCATCAAGCAAATTCCTCTATGCTAGGATCACCAGGATCACCTCGATTAGACTCATAAACTGTTGATCAATCCGAATGGTTCAATCCATGGCAACAACTATCAAGACCAACAATGCGATGACAATGCTAATTTTCATTTTTGCTCAGAGCTGCTACAAATTACCCTAATATCGCTATTCTACAAATCAAATCAACCGTCGCTATTACCCTCCCTTCCTTCACTCCATAACTCCTATTATATCCATATACCCTAGTATGGAGGTTTTGTCACATTACCCAAACTTCCCTCGCTTGGCCGACTATCAATTCCTCGAAGGAGGTCCTGCAGATCCATGGTCTTCGTGTTCTGTGATCGTACCGACTTGGGCCGAGTCCCATCCCCTCCTCGGCTGGTCAGACTGTGCCGTGCCGATTTATCCTGGAACGACGTCTCCATCGACTGGATGGGACTCCTACCCCCGAGCAAGTTTACGTCTGGCAGCGGTGGCACAGGAGGAACTGACTCGTCCTCCTGGTCGTTATCGTCATGTAAATTTGGCGCCCCTCCAAGGGGAGGATGAGCGCTCAGAGGTCCTCGCTTGGAAGCCGTGCCAGGGCGCTTGATGCTTGTTGGACTACTTGGCTGGTCATTCTGCGTAGCAGGGTTAAAGCTCATCTCTGAAGGACTGTAATCGTAGCTAACCATGCTGTCTCCGCTGTCATCGTCCCCGATGATGGCTGTTTTAGGCGGAGGGTTGCCTGATAGCACGAGCTTCAGCTGATCCACCGACGCAACGGTACCTCGGTTTCCTGTTGAATGGGCGGGGGAGACAGCACTCCGTAAGCTGCTCTTGCGGTGCTTGGGAATTGTTCCTTCGCGATCTTTCTCGCGATGGCCATGCGACGAGTGAGGTCTCATTAGATTATACTGACTTCCATAAGGTGAAGTCGGTCCATTCCCGTGAGCGAATCCGTTTCCGTTCGTCTTCACCGTGAGATGGCCTCGGTGTGTGCCTGAGGTCTCTGTCTTGGATCCTGTCAAAGATTCCGACTTTCCAGCAGCGGCAAGCATGGCGCCCGCAGCATCTCTGGTCCAGTCTGCCAGCATCTGCTCGCGGAATACAGCTGGCAGCTCCGAATCTGGCTCATCCTGTCCGGTTAGAGTTGAGCCAAGGATCGGCCCTGAAAGGGTTCTGCCGGGGGACGGGCCCGGGCTGCCAGGAGGTGCTTGAAGGCTGTCGTGATAGTGCGCCACAATATACTCTACAAGCGCCTCTCTGTCGTCAAACGGAAGCAGTTCTTCTCTTTCGAGCGAAGCCGAGTCCCAATCTGGCTGCGGGCGCGCCTCACCGAGAAGTCCAACACTATCAACCTCTGGGGGTGGCATGGTGATGCCTTGTACCCAGAAACCCTTTCTTCTGCGGCGCGCCACCTCTTGCTCAATCGCTATACCAATGTCAGAGTCCTTGAAGTCGAACTTCTCCGTGAGTGCCCAAAAGTATCCATGACAGAGAGCCGCAGTCCGGACCTTGTACAGAGGCGTGTCGATCTCTTGGATATCCTCTTGTAGTCGATAAATCATGGGTAGGCCATATCGGGCGGCATTAACGCCCAGCTGTAAGACCAGTCTTGTAAGAAGGATATGGAGCATGACAAGATCATTCTCGTACTCGACGTACTGGAGGGCATTATCGTAGATGACCAGATGTAGCAACGCCAGAAATTGCGAGTGCCGTGGCTTGGATCCTCGCTCTCGATGGGAGGCATTTGAAACGGCTCTACGGGTCTCCTTGTTGATCTTGAGAGACGAGCGGGACCGAGGAAGTTTTTCCTCGACAGCGATCTCATTTGCAAACGACGTTTCTCGGTCAAGCCATGTAATGAGAGCGTCCATATATGCCTTACGAACGTGACCATCTGGATCGCGTAGAAGCCAGTGAGTTCCCTCCCAAACATAAATTGGCACAGGGTTGCGGGACAACCCCATGTTGCCGGTGAGCTTCTTCTGAGGGTTTGCCACCAGGAGAATCTCCTTGATAGCTCGAAGGCCAGATGCTCTGCCCGAGTTGAGGGAGAAATAGTGGTCAAGCTGCTGGCTGTCGCTCAACTCGATGGTGGAGGCGCCCGGTCCAGCTTCATTGTTTCCGTTCTTTTCGCCTCCAGGGGAAGAGTTGATGCTAGGAGATTGAGACGGTTTAAGACGTAAGATAATAGCGGAAATCATATCTGAGATCTGATCTGCGTAGTAAACGTGGGTAGCCAGGTCGCCAATGCACAGTTCAAGTCTGCCCACAAGATGTTTAGTCTTCTGGCGCACGACTGATTCAGACTCCACGGCAGCAGCGTTGCCATCATCGCTCTGGCTGGTCGGTGTTCGCATCTTAAAAAGTTTCCTCATCTGCTTGATCAGACCAAGGAGAACATCCATCATACTTAATCCAATGAGGTTGACGTCGGAGCGTAGGAGGGAGCTCATGATTGTTACCAACGCGAGTTGTTCGTCTAGTGTAGACTCCTGCACGGGAATCCGTAGTAAGGTTTCGAGAGCGGCAACAAGAATTGTGTATCTGTCTTGCACGGGAGCCCAGCGCGAGACAATGCCATATATACTGATAGCCCAACCGCTGTCTCGTTCTCGGTCATCATGGAGTTCCACCACAGCATTGCCTTGTGCAACCTTTTCTTGAATAAATCTTAGGAGAGAGACTGTTGCGCCGTGGATCTGAGAACGGGCAGGGACGATAAAGATGCTCTTCAAACATTGGAGGGCCAATACGCCAACCTCTTCTTCTGCAAGCTTATCGACATCACCGGCAGTTCCGGAGAGAGCAACAGGATTCGGGTCGTTTGCTCCGTCAGTCCCAACTGTCGCGATACTAGTTCGCCGTCTAAGCTGCTTTTCGGTGTCGACCTTTTCCTCCGTTTCGAGCCGTTGGTGTAGAGTTTCGAGGAAGTCGGGGGTTTCGGACCACAAGTTCTCGAGAATGCGAGGCATGATGACATCCATTTGACTGCCCGTTATGGAAGATAGTGCATCCGCCGTAGAGATGCTACGAATAGCTTCGAGGCCCGCATTCCTCCATCGAACTTTAACTGGGGTGGTGAGAGATTCCTTGCCTGGCGCAGGCTTTGTCGAAGCAAGTTGAACGTACAATCGAACAATTTCCTCGTATTGTCGGAGGTACGTCTGATCAGCCATGAGGAACGCGGCGTCATGATAATCGCAAAAGGCCGCAAAAGTGGGAAGGGAGGACTCGATCATGGTGATATCGTCAGAGCGGAGGACGGTGTCGAGGATTTTGAGTACGAATGGAGCAATCAGGACCGAGTCCTTGTGAAGCTTTTCCATCAAGGCTGACAGAATTTGTAGAGTGACTTGAACATTCCTGCCAAGGGTCACATTAGCAATCATGGATTCCAGCTGATCATGATAAATCCCCCAAACGCAAGATCGCATTGCGGGAGGAGCCTCGAAGAGGGCGGATCTGACACATAGACGTTTTGAAAGTCAATGATATGCGACGTACCCAATACGTAGACGCCAGACGTCGCTAGCTGTCTTCTTCTCCAAAAAAGCGCCAATCTTCTGGATCTTGGAGCGACGACTCGTAGCATAGTAGAGAAGGTAGCTAAGCTCGCTGCTATTCGGCTTCACATCTACAGCGCCTTTCGTAGTCCGCGGATAGCATTTTAGGACGAGGACCTGGTGTTTCGGCCGACACTTTTGCTGAATTGCATTCATCGCGCTCGCGTTTCTGCTGAGCTCAGCCCAGCCCCGTCAGATTGGAGGAGAGATTCGGTGAAGTCGAGGGGACGAAAGACGAGAGGCATAGGAGTTAGTTTGAAGCAATGAGACAAGCAGACGAGCAGAACAATATCGAGAGACCAAAAGCGACGCAGCCGAGGGAAGTGGCCCTGTTGAGGTGGTAAGTCGGGGAAGGGAAGGGAAGGGTTAAGTTTTAGGTGGAAGGGGAACCTAAGGGACCAGACTTCGGGACGGGAGTTACGGGGGTCCAAGGTACATGCTAGGTACCCCACTTGCTGCCGGACTAAAAATCTCAGCCATCCCAGCCCAGGGCAGTGGAATTCCCATGGGCAGTGAGGTAAGCGGGAAAAGGAGAAGAAAATCAGCAGCAGGGATTAAAATAGGAACAAGGGGAAATTAGTTGTTCATCGTAATCTGTAACATTACTTAGTTAGTTAGTGAATAGCTGATGCTTCACCTCAATCGCATGAATATTCGTATAAAAAGACCAGGCTTGATACTGCCCTGATCTCTTCTCTTGGTGACTTGCCCGCTTCTTCACAACCAAGTACACGTTGTCCTCCACGTCTGTGCTGTGCCTCTGGTTAGGCTGCCCAGGGGTTTCCTATCGGGTTCAGCGGATGGCTTCTGACTCCGAATTTTGTCTTAGTTTGCGAGCCAAGTATCGTCAAAGTACCTCACTAGAGCCTAGACCATAATTCCCCTGTCGGGTACTGTCCATACTGCCTGGACTGACAAGATGGAGCCCACGGAAACTTTCATGCATGTCTTGGTTATTGGCATTGTCTTATTATGCGTGCGTTGTCTTGAGTTAATCTCTAGTTTCAACTCAATCAACTTTTCTTGTTAACTCACTGAGAATGGATGGCTTCACTGCAAGGAAAGTTCTAGGAATATCCTCAGTATTAGGTAGGTAGTTAGGCCAGTGACAGCTGTGACGCAATTGTCGCCATCACACCCACCATCATGATAAGATCGACATCATCGTCACCACCATTCTTCACCAGAGTGCAATGACAGCACAACCAACCCCAGCCCAGGTCGTCCCAAAACGCTTATCGTCCAACATGCCATGTTTATTTTTAAAGTCAGGACGTTGTAAATTGCTGAACTTGCGAAGTGGCGTGGCTTCTTCTCACAGTCAGAAGGATTCATTGACGTATTTGTGAATGCAACAGACAGGCAGACTGTTACCCGCGTAATTCTATTCATCATGCGCTCACTTCACCGTCATTCATCAACCCAGTAAACGTCGTGAGTGGATGTTTCATCCAATCCTCAACAGCAGCCGCATGCAAGAGTGTTTCTGAGACCCTGCCAGCATCACCGCTCATGTTCCAATAGAACGGTACAGGGTGAGTACTTGGCTGTCAAGATGCTGCTTCGACTAGCCACGTCTCAAAACGTCATAGTAACTATCGTCCGTTTCCCCATTCTGGAAGATCTACAGTATCAAACGCCGTAGCGAAAGATCGTCAACAGCATGTTGATCATTTGCATCTAACTATTCTATTTTAGCTGTTCACTTGACACGATATTCGCGCAAGAAGCGTACAATACCATGCATGGTCAGCTCCAAGCCCACTTGCACTGCACACATTATTGTTCATTCATGCAAGTCTCGTCCTGTCCTTTTCCTCACCGCATTCTTTCGCTCACCTCCTATGCCACGTTGTTTCTCTTACCCCAACATCTCCACGTTACTTGACTTGCATCGTCTCCCGATTTCCATCTAGGCCCGCGGTTTTATCTGTCCATCTCGGCCGATTCCGCTTAAGTGGTAGACTCCACACTAGACGTGCTGGCCATCAACTGCACGACACTTTTCGCAACCGGATGATCCGCATTCAAGACCGGTTGAACCTGAATTAAAGAGTCCCATGCCTTTAGAGAATTTCCGGCAATTGATTTCCGTCAGCCTCGCATCGTGGCAATTGAACGCCTTTCTGCAGCCGGTTACAGAGGCCTTGTGACTTGCGGGCGTGACAGCGGCCGTTCTTGTGACACAGAAAAGACGAACGTCAACATTTTCTGTTCTTTGCAACATTTGAATGTATAATACGCGTAAGATATTGATAACGCGCAATGTGATGTTTGCATACAAAGATCTGTTGGGGAACTGAATGCCGCTACTTGGTCGCTCAGTTTTCGTTGCTATCCAAGCCACCAAGAACATTATCAACGACAGTCTGGATATCGTAGTAATACATCCAGTTCGATTTCTTGCCCTTTGTTCTTCTCACCTTTGCCTCAATCTCGTCGTCTACGGATAGCCCTTCTGCCGCAATCTCCTTGCCAATACCTGCATACCAGTCCAGCACATTATATAGATCATGGTAATGCGGTGACCTGATGCGGTCGTACAACTCCAGTGCAGCCTTGATACCTCCACCTCGAGTCCAAGCCCACTCAAGGGTTTTGGACAGTGTATACACATCCTCAAGCGCGAATCCGGCCCCCGCCCCAAAAGCTCCTGACAAGGGATGCGAAGCATCCCCGATCAGAGCTATTGAATCAAGGGCAACCACTCGATCCAATCGTGGCCCGGAGAACAGAGCAAATTCTTGAGTCTCCCCCTTTGCTGCCAGTCGAACAGCTTGGCGAACGGGCTCGCAGAACCCATCGTATTCGTGGACAAGTGTGCTGAAGTCAAAGGGTCGACCCCAACTGACGTGATCTTGGCCTTCTGATGGCCGGGAGATACGTGCCGTGACTTCAAAGTCGTCGTCTCCAAGCGGACTCGTAAATACGTATCTACCGCCTAAATTCTGCCAGAATGTTGATGCTTGGGGGATTGTGCCAAGAGCATTAACTTCAGACTTGCTGATGATGGTGCGATACGCGGACTGTCCATTGTATTTGATTTTGTGCGAAGGAAAAGTAAACGACCGGACGACCTACATGGTGTCAGCTTTTTGATATTGATTCCTTGATTGCTTTACTTACCGATCTTATGCCATCTGCAGCAATCAAGAGATCAACCTCATCCTTGAAGCCATCCTCAAATTGGATGACTACTCTGCCACTTGACAGCTTTTCAATGGCCACGAGCTTCTTGGAGAGCTTGATTTTCGACTCATCGACCTCTTTGAGAAGAGCTGCTTGTAACTTTGCTCTCCTCTGACGGCCACTACGTCGGTGAATGGGTGTATCTTCGGGATGATAGCTTTGCTCAATAAGCTCACCCGTTCGCCCGTTTCTGATACAGTCAGCTTTGAAGTCCCCTGACCACTTGCAAAATGACTTACCGCTGTTGTCCACTGATGCCGTCAGGAGACCTGAACAAGTCACTGGGCTTGATGTTCTTGGCTGACCCGTTCCATTCAAGCATCTTCCATGTATGTAGTTGAAGACTGATGCCACCGCCTGTCTCGCTGATCTCGGGCTTCTTCTCATACAAAGTCCAATCAACGAAAGGTAACCGGGCGAGGGCAATCGCAGCACCTAAGCCACCTGGACCTCCACCGATGATAGCAGCTCTGATGTTGCCATTGCTATTTGTAGTGTTCTGAACAGTCATGATGGTGAGTGGACATATACAGAGGAGCAATGAGTTCAAGTTTACGACCACGATGACTTCAAAGATTGAAAACAGATACAGAGTTTTCTTATGTTTTATAAGAGAAAATAAGGAATTATCATGGCCGTATTTCAGTAAGTACTGATAGTGATGAGGCCATTTCAGATGTATGGCGCAATCAGTTGGACGGATTGGCAATTGATTAAACCCGCAATCGGAGGATTCTAGGCCACCCATCAGTGGTCCAACTCATTGAACAATTGGATCTGCTGATTAATAGCAGATAACTCAAGCGATGATTTCTAACGTATCTTACGACTTCAGTAGTGACGCCAAAGTGGGATGCGAACAGCCGCAGGATGAGACACTTTATCACATATGGTTGTATTGAAAGGACATCACTTTTACGACTGCGAACGTGAATTATCTCCCAACGCCTCTTGGAGAAGTTGCTTCGCTGTAGCCGGATCCCAATCTACTAGGAATCTCTCTTTTGCGTCCTTCATCTTTCTTTCCACGACCATTTCCATAGACTTTTGTGCCTCCTCCCCTAGAAGATGAACCCTTGTCGTCCAAAATTGAGATTCTTGTATATCCTCATCTCTCGACCCAAAGAACTTCTCATCCAAGTACTTCCAGAATATCGTATCGAATGCCCAACTCTTTCTCGTAGCGTAGTTAAGCCAGAAGCGACCACTCAACCAGCTCTCACGCATATAAGTTGATAGGTTTGCCGGAAAGTTGATTCCCTCTCCCCATTCCTCATCTTCCAACGCAAGTAGCCAGGTTCTGAGTCTGTCTTCGTAGACTTGCGACCAATCATCGATTCCAGACGGCCACAGCTCTGGAAGCTGCAGCAACAGCCACCAGGGCGGATCGAGGCTGAATTGCGTAGGAGCGGAATATGCGAACTCCCAGCCAAGAGCTGCCACGATGTGATCGTTACGGTTTAAAAGAATATTATGGGGACTCAGATCGTCGCACCAAAGTCGAAAAGAGTCAGTTCCATATGGCATTGAGCACGATAATTCCAAGGACTGAGACTGGGCTGACCAATTATCCTCAAGAAATCCAAAAGCAGACAGATGACCCTTCCTTGCGAGTAAATGAAACAAGTATCGTGCCACATACTTGTTTCGGCAGTCGTCCTCCGAGTGAACAAGGTCGTTTTGCTGGAAAAGCAACTGAGCCATGTGCATAGCTGCCGAAGCGGCGTACCATTCATCGGCACTGTGATACACCTGGCTCGGTGATGGAAGAACTGATTTTGGAATAGAAGCCTTGCATACCATGTCGTTCATATTGTGGGTGATTGGTCGACCAGCCACTGAATGGTTGTTGCCAACCTCGACCAATGACCCGATCGTGTGCAGGGTTGGCTCGAAGAGCTGGATCAGAAGCCTACACATCTTCCCGTTAAGCCTTCTCAGATCCTCTTCATGCATATCTGGGTTCAGAACCCGTGTCTCCCCCGGCTCCTGGCCAGGGCCCGCGAGGGCGTCTGACATGCTCCGCTCACTTTTGGTGAATAGCAAGATCATAGCCGGTCCGATATTTGATGACGAGGTGTGAAAGAAGAGTTCAGGAACCCGTACAGCACTGTTTTGGGCAAGGTAAGACATGGTTGCACCTTCATAGCGAGTCTTTTCTTCCCGGAACTGTACCAGATCGGGGCACGGTCGCCGAACAACAATATCGAAGCCATCTCCATCGCAGCGGACTGGATAGAGAACATTGTACCCGGCCAAGATGATTGGAGGGATTAAGGATGCAGTCTGATCGCAAACATCCTCGACAAAAGACACAACCTGATGACAGGTCGATTTGAGAAAAAGCCGCTTGTATGATTTCTCCCAAGCTTCTCCATTCAATGTCCAAGCAAGATGGTCAAAGCTTTGCTGGGCTTTGGTCACTGCAACAGAGGAAGCGGTAGAATTAGACATTGGGCAGGTTACTCAATGGTATGCGAGTGAGAGAATATGCAACATTTGGGGGCTGCAGATACAACTGAGTGCTGTATGCCTGAGGCAGAAGATATGATGTGACACAGACTCACACAGCTAACGACTCGAAGAGATCCGCCTCATCTTAGGTATTTTGTACTTACTTGAATTAGTGGGTGTATTGTTTGCCGTTGAACATTTAAAAAGAACTCTCGATGACAAAAAAGGGCAATCCGATGGGTTAAACTGCTCATAAGCCTTTTCCATCCTCTTCCACATGCGAATCGCCGGAGAAAACCTGTTGGTTGTTTTCTGCGTCTTGCCAAGTCGTGCTTACACAAAAGGATGTCGAAAAAGGTTCTCACGAGGTACCTCTCAGACCATCATTCCTGCTCTGTTGATATATGGAGGCCTGAGAATCACTCACATGAATATCAAGGGCGCGGTTTTGGTGTGAAGCACGAATGTATCGTCGCTAAACAGGATTTCCTATTCAGTCGTGAATGTGGTAGCACATTCCCCTCATATAGCTCCTCGCAGCAACTTGATCATCCGACAATGATGGCCAGCTACATGAAGCATGCATCTCGGAGGAAGATAAGTCCTACGAGAACAGGCGCTGAGGTTCGTGCTTCTAACCGAGGCCAGCCATCTCCACCCCAGCTCGCCCGATAACCAGGTTACAGACCGGAAGGGTTGCAGCTTATACCCCTGGCGATTTACTTGCCACCCGTAGCTCCCGTGGGATGGGACATGTTTATCGGCAGATCATGGTACATGCATATCTTCAAGAACGGCTTGTTGCTTCCATTGTGGAGTGTCGTATCTGTAGAGAAACGTTTTTGGAAATATGCGAAAAAAAAGGAGGCTGGCATTGTTGTGCATGCATGGAAATTGAGAGGGGAAGTTTGTGAGACGTTGCGTGAGAAGTGCAATGTCACAGTGAGAATTTGCAGAGATCAGCCTTGGTTGGAAACGATAACGAGAACCGACATATATTGATGCGGCGTGGCAATACAACCCTGAAGGTGATCAATAAAACCCGCACCAATGGTCATTTTGCCAGTAAGCCTATCAATTATTGACACAAATGTCACGTCCAACGTCCCTGTGATGCAACAACATTCGGAGTCGGGGTGAAATATCTGCATGTATCATTTGTGGGAGGAGAAAACTGATTGTGTAACAGTGCAATCAAAATGAGCAAATCACACCGCCTCACTTTCAATTTCGTCCGTGTCTGCATCTGCCTCGTCTAGGCAGGAATCCCGATCACGCTCGCACTGATCATGTTGCGAACCAGCTGACATGGAGTTATATATCTGGGGTCTGGGTCCAACAGTCCCCGACTCCCACCATGCTTGATCTGGACACCTTTCGATTATCTACCTGTCTCTGAAGAAAACCCTCTACCACGCAACGCAACTGAACACTCTAAAACCACCTTCAAACCAAACCAAACCAACCCAGTCATTCATCACTGCAAAATTCAACATGTGCACCCAGACAGAAAATGTGGAAGAGTGCAGCCGATGTGGCTACACAACTGCCACTCTAGACCCAATTGAGAGCTGCGGTTTGAGATGTCCGGGGTCGTATCGCGATCCAAAGGCCAACTGCTACGTCGGGACATGCTACGGCGTGGCCTTCACTTCATACGTCGACGCTGTTATTTGCCAGACTTGCGTTGCAAAGGAGGAGCGGGACAACATCAGACGGAACAACAAGAAGGCCTTTCATGTCTTTGAGAAGTGATGGAGTTATACGTGAACAGGTGTTTGTTTGTATTGGGATTGGAGGATGATACGTCGATGGCATAATTGTAATACCTACGCATGGACTTGCTGGCCACTGGGATAGGATAGGATAGTGGAGGACTGCATGAGCATGACTTGAAATTGAGTACCTATGTAGCACTTGAAGAAAAACGCAAATCAAGACACTTTTAAGCAAATGATGCAGACCATTGAAACGAAACACCGCAGCGAGATGAAGCCAATGCTTGACCTGTATACCTAGATAGAGGCATCCAACTGTCTTGTCTTGTCTGTCTGCCTTGTGACACAGCCTCATTCCAGCATAAAACCTCTGAACCCCGCTTGAAAACAAACGTATCCAACCCTTGAAAACCGGCACGTCATCATCGAGAGCTATCAAAATGGAATGGCATGACCCCGATTGTCGTCGAATGGACCCTGTTCCATTTGACAATGACCTCTGGACGTGCCAAGCCTGCGGAACAGTTGGTCCTCTCAGGTTCTTCGCTGACTCGATTGGCGAATGTGCAACCCCGGAGCCTGCGAGTCACGACGACGACACGCAAAAAGAGTCCATTAAGCGCTTGTCATGGCCAGAATCTGTCGAATACTCTCAAGAATCATTCAGTCAAGATATCCAAAATGCTTTGTGCCTCGTCAAAGCCAATTGCCCAAAAGTGGCCACGGGAGTAACTTATCGGGTGGGAGAAGTGAGCCATGCTTACGGGCAAGAGGTGAGCTCTGACACCTGTAGCAAGTACTGAAATCTCACCGGTTAAATCAGACACTCCCTGTCATTTATCCCAAGTTGACAGAGCGCTCCCATATCCGGCTTCTGGAGCTGTTACCGGCGCTGCGAGAAAAGGCCCTTGAAGGCCGATTCCAGGTAGTCGACGTGGAGCAAATGCCAGCCTATGAAGCTTTATCGTATACATGGGCAGATGACAATAATGATGCTTCCCTCTGTCAGCGCATTTTTATCGGCCTTGGTAACAGAGCTCTGCCCATCACGCGCAATTGCCATCAAGCACTGAGCCGTCTACGCCGCGAGACCGAGTCTTTGCTGATATGGGTGGATGCCATTTGTATCAATCAATCTGACCTCAGTGAAAGGTCGGACCAGGTTGCCATGATGAGCACCATATTCTCGCAGGCAACCGAAGTCCACGGATACGTGGGTGAAGACCCTGATAACGTCGAAGGTGGAGAGGTTGGGGCAATAACCCTCCTCAAAGATGAGCTCAAGTCTTCCAAGCTGGCCTCGAGACAGTTCAAAGACAACGCCGAGGAGGCCCTTGGAAGACTCTTGAGAAGACCGTTCTTTTCTCGCTTATGGGTGGTACAAGAAGTCCTACTCGCCCGATCCATCACCATTCACTGCGGCGGTTCAACAACGCCAATTTCCAGGGACGTGTTTATTAAAGCAAAGTTACACAACACCAAAGTCCCTTGGTGGCTGACAAAAATCGGCTGGATTGGAGCACAATCAAAGGGCGATATGCTGGAGCTCCTGTCTGCAACCGCTCTTTGCAAGACGAGCGATATGCGAGACAAGATATTCGGCCTACTTGGGTTGGCTGATGGTAATGAAGTCAATGTACTGAAGGCAAATTACAAGCTGATGGTACGAGAAGTATACATTGGGACTGCCCTATACCTTATCCAGCAAAGAAATTGGCACAACGCCATTGAACTTGCTGAGTCCATGACAAACCTCAAACTTCGCTCCAAGTACGGCATCCCTAGTTGGGTTCCCATGTGGGACTTACAAGAGACTGCCTACAACTCAGTCGACTTATCGGAGCGATTGGGCGAGATAGAGCTTGGCTGGAAAGTGCGTTGGCATCGGGATCCAATTCTCTCATCGTTGACGGGGAACCCTCCCTCCCAGCAATTCAGAACTATCCCATTCTTAACCAGCCATGACACAGCAGGAAACTTGAGCCCGACGCAAAGCTTCAAAGCTGTAGACGCAGAGACAGGCTGCCTTATCACAGCCGGGTATGAGGTCACCGTTCTGTATTACGCCAGCTTCATGTCTGGGGATGAAAACGGCACAGTTGATGGCCAGTTCCGTGAGACTAATTATCATATGCTCAACAACTCAGTTTTCCTTGCCGCCAGTGGGCCCATGTCAAAGTTCCGAGTTCAACCAGAACGCATGCTGGGTTTGAGTGATATCCTTTCTTTGGTCAAGATATCTGGCTGCAGAATGCCCTTCCTCGCCAACAAGCATGTACGGGATGGAGATAGCGTCACATACGAACTCCTTTATCCATGTGCCTCGGCTATCATCTATCCGATGGGCAAGGACCATCTTTACAGCAACCATCCTGATTTTGACAGAATCTGTATCTTGGAAGTCTTATATCCACTTACGCTGGAGATTATCAAATTTCTTTATCACTGGAGGCGTATGATCAAGTTGAGAAGCCAATCGTCTAATGCCAACGAAGCTGATTCCTCTTCCCTGAAAGACGAAGAAATCCATGCCTGGAACTTCTTCGTCAGACACTCAGTTCTCACTGGCACACAGGTATCGGGCTTTTCAGGAGAAAGACAAGAGTGGAGGCTTGAATTGGAAGCAAGCCCTGGCTGGAAGACAAACCGACAATCGGTACTAGTGGACAACTTAGTGTCAGAGTTCGCGGAGCTAATGAATTTTTGGAACTCTGAAGCCTTTGATTCTGTTGAGAAGCTGGTGAAAGAACTGGATATTAAGAAGACCACCCGGGAAATACAGCACTGGCACAGGACTCTTGGCCGCTTTTCAGCATCCTTTTGTGGCCGAGGATGGAAGGGCGACGCCGACGCCCAACGCTCGTTAGCAGAGGCGAAGCTTCGAACGTTGAAGAAAGCGCACGAGTTCCTCTTCAACACTTTCAGTCAACTATTCCCTACAGGTGCTAAGAAAGAGACAATGTTTTTGATGCCAATGAGGTTTGATGAGATTTCTCAGTTATCGGAGGAATGGCTGGGAGGTTACCGAGATGAGGAAGAAGCAATTGCGATCATGGAGCAGAGGTGGATGAACTGCACGAGCCTGTTTTCAGTACTCGCCGAGTCTGCGGAACTTCGCGAAGAAGCTAGACGAGTATTAGAGGGAAGACGAGAGATGTCGAGAATGTTTGGTATTGGGAGGGATTCTGAAAGGATTGTGATCGAATAAGGCCCATGTCGGTTTAGCTATCTGCTCTACAGAAAACTAGGCTTCGTAATGAACAACATGATTCATGATCAGTTTAGTAAAGAGCGAAGAGATATCGGAAAGGCTTGAGGGTCTTCATGGATGATCAAGAAAGTAACAAACAAGCAAGCAAGCAAACATGATGTGTTCATGCCTCTGCCCTCAGGACTGTGTAGATTTCAGCTGGAACATTACACATATCATGAATGATATGGTAGTATTGCTGACTCGCAATTGGGATGGTAGTCGTTTGTTCTTAGCGATAAGATATGGGAACTTTTGAGGGACCTTGACCTTGCTTGATCAGGTTAAGTGGATGGCTGCCTGCTGATCCTTCACACAACATTTTCTCAAATACCTCAACCAAGTTGACTCAATTCTATCATCCTCAATCAATCATCATACTTGAAAAAAAGACAGAAACAAACAGTATCAACATGTCTCTCACCACTGAAAGTTCCGCTGTAGGTTTAGCCCCTCTCCCTCCCGCAGATACCCTTCTCAGCTTGCGAACAGGCAAAATCCGCCCGCTCGGCGGTGTAAACATCCGCACCGCCATTAACAAGCGAGCGCGGCAAGGAAAATGGGAAGTGACCCCTGTTGGACTCGTCGGCGATGAGCAGCAGTTCATTCATCATGGTGGTCCTGAAAAGGCTCTTCATCAGTACTGTGCCGGTCACTACGATGTCTGGAACGCTGAGCTGCCTGGTCGAGAGGATCTCTTCCAAATCGGTGGCTTTGGAGAGAATCTATCTGCAATGAACATGTCCGAGACGAACGTCTGTATTGGAGACATATTTCGTGTAGGACGGGATGTGATCATTCAGGTTTCTGGACCGAGACAGCCGTGCTACAAGCTCAACCATCGCTTTCAGCACAAGAAGATCTCGGCCATGACGCAGTCAAGTGGCCGAACAGGATGGTACTATCGTGTTATTCAAACTGGATGGATCGAGCAAGGCGATACTATAGAGCTCGTTGAACGCATCAACCCAACCTGGCCCCTCTCACGAGTTCAGAAGTACCTTTACCATGAAAAGGATAACATTGAAATCTTCCAGGAACTGGTATCACTCCCTGCCTTGTCTGAAGAGATGGTTGGAATATTTCAGGACCGACTTGATCACGGTACCGAGGATATGAGTGGCCGTCTTGAAGGTGACCGAGTTCCTGTCGTCTGGAGACCTTACAAGCTGGCCAACAAAACGGAGCTGACTCCGAGGATCAAATCTTTTATCCTCGAAGCTCAGGAAAAGAATGAGGACTCGGAGTTCGGTCAATTTCCATTTGTGCGAATCCAATTTGGTCCAGATGGCAACATTTCTCGTGCCTATTCTGTCGTATCCGGAACCACGAGTCGTTTTGAACTTGGTATCGCTCGGGATGATAATTCGAGAGGTGGATCCATCTATCTCCATGATAACCTGGATGTTGGAGATATCATCAAAGTCGCTCCAGGGCACAACGCTACTGCAACACAGAGCGGAAAGGTGGACCCCAATGTGTCCAAGCATATCTTCATCATCGGTGGTATCGGAATTACAGCTTTCCTTGGCGAGATAGAAAGGTTATCTCGGGAGTCAGCTGAAGTTGAGGTTCATTATGCTGTGCGGAGCCTCAAGGATGCGGCCTACTTGAGTCGCCTACCACCCAACAAGACCACCATTTATGCAAAAGACCAAGGCCAACGACTCATTCTCAGCCAAGTTATCCCCAAGCTTGCGGATGATAAGGGACGCAGACCTGCAGTTTATTGCTGCGGCCCAACATCCCTCATGAACGCCTGCCGTAACCTGACTACAGATATTGGGTATCCAAAGGCCAACGTTCATTTTGAAGAGTTTGGCGATGCCACAACAGGAACTGGGGAGCCATTCGAGGTGGAAATCAGGTCGACTGGCCAAACGGTTCAGGTAGCACGAGAGAAGTCCCTTCTTCAGGTACTTTCTGATGCTGGGTTTGAGATCGAGTCGTCATGCCTGGTTGGAAACTGCGGGACATGCATGGTGGACTATTACAAGGGAGAGGTTGATCATAAGGGCGTGGCTCTAGACGAGGAGCAGAAGAAGGGATCTATGCTAAGTTGCGTTAGCCGTGGGAAGGGAAAGATCATTATATGATAACGACTTGGGAGATGGCGTCTGTCTTATAGAGGCAGCTCTGGGAACTTCAATTTTGAATTTTGTAGATTCTTGCTCACAGCTAGTGTGGATTCAACTTACATTCGAAGGGTCCTACATAGGCTAGTTCTGCTGAAAAATCACCTCTCGTTATAATATGGATATCTCCAGTGGTTTGAAAAAGCATTAGCAGCAGTGTGCCAATTGGAGAATTCACGAGTCTCATGAAATTGAGCTGATACCTTGCATGAAAAATCCAAACAGACTTTTGTTCCTATGTCAAACTAGTCCCTAATAGAAAAATGATACTAGAGAGCTATCCTGCGCTCTAACAAGCATCCCTAGTCCTGGTAAGCCTTTTCCGTCCCCCCTACTCTCAGTATCGCTATTATCCTAAGCCTGCAATTATTGCAAGGTCCTCTCAGTGAGGGACTTTTGGGTCGCTAGCTGTACTGTCTTACCACCAAGACGCCCAATCTAGGAATTGGTTCAGAGGTATGGTGTGCCAATCCTGATAGATTCACCTGTTCTTTTCCTATCCAAGTTTACTGTCCTGCTGATACAGGGCTACTCATCGTCCTGCAAGTTCATCCCGATGGCCTCGGCAGCTACATCGCGGATGCTCTTCCGCTTTTGTTTGGTAAAATCCATGTTTACAGGCCAGTTTGATTTAATAAGGCTAATGCGGCATGCTATGGCATGATGGACATCGAGATCCTCAAAGGTTGCGAATTGCTTGAAGAACTCAAGGTCTCGAGTAGTCATCTGTGCGCAGATCGTTCGTAGCGTGAACTCTGCCATGAAATAACATTTACCTTGGTTGTCGAGGCTCGTTAGCGCCAGAATCAATGTTGAAAGAGAGTCGTCGTGTTCTGGACAAGATGCCACTTCTTGTAGTGCGAGAAAACCAAGCTTGAGAAGGAACATAGAGAGCCAACAGTCGTGAGTTTCTGTTCCGTGCCGCAAGTAATAAATACGCAGCACGATCTCTTGGTTCTTTCGAGCATCTTGATATATCTCAATAGGCGACTTGTCCAGTGTTTTTGTGGGATCGTCCCACCCTAAAAAAGGCTTAAAGAGATCCATCAAAAGATCCCAGTATTGGATACTACAGCGATTAGAAAAAATGTCGAATAAACTTCAATTACATACTGTAGCTTTAGTTGAAAAGGCAGGACTACTTTACTTGAATGCAAGTCATCTGGGAGACCATCGAACCAGGACCGTAATCGAGCATAGAACTCAACCGCCTGACCGAGGTAGAGTGACCGGATTTGTACAGGCCGAAACAGAACGATGGCGATTTCGTTGAATATAGTCCAGAACTCCAAGTATGCCTTGAAGGTTTGGTAATATTTGGTTGATATGGGCTCTTGGCTTGGGGGGTATAGAACCCAGAGATCGCCATACCAGAATGGGAATTTGACGGGGTCCGGATAGGGCGTCTGAGGCGGCCCCTTGACCAGAGGTGGTTCATGAAACATGGAGGACATGATTCTGTTTTCAATCTCAGCTTCAGATTCAAAGAGGGAATGTAGGAAGACCACCCTTGCCAAGCGAAAAGAGCCCAGGCTGTCACTTCACGAACAACCTTGGTATCTTGGTCCGCATCCTGTTGATGTTCCATGTATTGACTAGGCGGGTTAAACAAACCCATGAGATTTGCGAGACCTACAGCCTTTGTTAAATACTGATATGAGGCGCCGTCAGTACCATGGTCGTTCATGGTAATGTTCATCACGAGCATGGCCTGGACTGTTGTGATTTTTGATCGACCAGCTTCAAGTTCCAATAAACGCCGGGCCTCGGCGAGGAACATATAGCCTTTATTCTGTGGGTTCCAATGCTCGTTGCGGTACGCAACCGTGGGGGTAGCGTGACAAGCATGAGCTAAGATAGCATTAACAAGTAGGCTGGAGCAGAAGCGCCGGGATCCAGAACCAAGATCTCGGAGGAAACAGTCTTTGTGAAAGAAGGGGAACGCCGTATATATATGCTGGAAGTAAGCTTCCATGAGAGTGTGTAGCAAAGGCTCATCCTTGCACACCCCCGTCCATCCAGAGATTGAAGCGTCATCTAGCATTGGTTCCATCAGTTTTGCAGAGTGGTATGGCATGTAAAGTAAGGGTTCCTGTCCAGGATATGGCGCCTCCTCAACGACCAAGGACTCCACATATGTATTAGTCGTTCTGGTGAAGGTAGCAGGCAAAGCACTCCGGGATGGGAATGTATAGCGGAATTGAGATGAAGGGGCTAGGTGCAACTGCATCAGTAGATCTCCGCCCTTCATTGAGCTCAAGATAGCATCCGCATCCGCTCCTGTTCGAATCCGCCTGAAGATAGCGAGTGCTACATCCTCGGGCTTCTCGCGCAACATCGAAAAAACGGATTGTAAGCGCTTGTTTCCAGACTGAGACTCGGAGAATTTACGTTGCAGTGCCCGATAATGCATCTGCAAATCTTGCGGACCGACCTGGCATTCCAGATTGCGGCGCACACATGGTTCACAAGGCCATGGAACATTGCACTGCACAAACCTATTAGCCGAGCTCTCACATCAACAGAGGCAAGTGTACTTTTGACTTTCGCTTGCGACATTCTTCACAGGCTAAAGTCACAGGCTTGGTGCGCTTCCGCAAAACGATGTTTGTTTGGGTCACAACAGAAGCGGTCTGGGATTCCGCTGGCCTAGAAGGGCTAGGTAAAAGGGGAACTGGAACTGGCCTGCGCATAGTGAGGTAGGTAGTTTAGAGTTAGATCGACCGGAATATGGGGGCTCTATCCGAGGGTAAACAGAGTTGACGTTATGCCACAGACGGTTAAAGCGGGGTGAGTTGAGGGAGGAGTAAATATCTAGGTAACAATAAGGCTTCAAGACACGTCACAGACACGGAGCTCGGCATTATTATCAGCCGCAAGCCTCGAAAGCACAATGACATCATGACTCTATCTCGATGCTCAGCTGTTCGCTTTGATAGGCATGTCTCAGTTGGATTGGTAATGCATTTAGGCTTATAGCCGATCTGAAACTGTTGGGAAATATTCAAGTTCAACAGAATTAGACTCTAAAATCTTTAGGCTAAGCTTAAGACTATCATTCAAAAGCAGAAAAAGTGATATCTCTTTAACCTATAGGACAACCAGGACTAGGTTTTGATCTTGAAACAGTGAGCAGCAAGCAGATGAACAAAACCATACACCCAAGCTCATAGAATTCCCACCAACCTAATCCGATTTCTTCTTATCATCCTCAATGACCTTTTGAACAGCCTCAGCGTTGTCCCCCACGCTTTCCTGGGGACCATCCTTGCTCCCGTCTTGAGGTACAGTGGCATTTTCCTCTGTGGCATCATTCTTGCCTCCTTGTTCGCCTTTATCCTCGACAACCTGCTTCTCATTCCCTTGAGTCTCTTTAGTTTCTTCCTGAGCTTCACCATCCTTCTTTCCCCAGATTCTCACGCTGGGCATGGAAACATTGCCCAGTGATGACACAGAGCTAGGCACCTTGGGCATACTTGGCATGTTGGGCATGCTGGGCAGGTTTGGCATCTGCGGAATCTTGTTTGGCAGCCAACCCTTGGCGTCGGCGCCGGTTTGCTGAGCCACGCCGAAGAGATAGTTGAGGTAGGTTCGCTTCTCAACCGTGTCAGCGCCCTCGATATCTGCATCGACCACGATGCCCTCGCCCTTGTCATCGGGGAGGGGAACGAGGGAGGCAGCGTTGGCGATGTCCAGAGGTGACTCGTCTGGGAGTCCCGTGTCATTGTCGCTATCTTTGTCATTTGCGCCCTCAGCCTTGTCGCCTCCTTCAATTTGGCCAGGATCCTTCTCAAGAATCTCCTTGGTAGTCTCTGTCTCTTCTGTTTCTTCAGGAGGTGTCTCACGGAATTTCGGATCATCAAAAACGTTGTCTTCGCTCTGGAACCACTCTTTGATGAGCTCGGCCGACTTGTCCGTCATCTCCTCGTAGCCTCGATGTCTCTCAGGTCTGAACATGTTGAGGTGCGCTTCAATTTCATCTTCAGCCTTAGGCATGACGCATCTTTCAAAGATTGGGTAAGCTGAGTGGCTCTCCTCAGGAACAGCACAGAATGTCCGCTCAGGGACAAAGTATCCTCCACTCCAGTAGCCATTCTCTCCAAGAGAACAGTAAAAGTCGTGCATGCCAACGCCCTTGAGCGAACCGATGCGTTCGAGTCGACGGTTCAGCTCTTTTTGTCGGAGGAGAGCACCGACAAACGTAACATGATCTGAGAGCCAGGCAAAAGACTTTCCGACATTTCCTCTGTTGATATAAGCGAGACCTTGTCCGAGAGCATCCATTCCCTGACGGTAGCTTTCGGCAACGGACTCTTTGTTTATGTTCTTCATGCTCTTCATCCCCTGAATGATGGCCTCTCGGTTCATGTAGGCTGCTACACCGCCAGCTGCGATGGCGCCTACAGTACCCGTTTTGACAGCTACAAGCTGCCATGTCTTCCATTGAGGTCCCCGCGTACTGCTGGTAACAGCAGTGGTTGCTGCTCGTCGAGCGCTCAATCTCGCAAGACTAGCAGGTGCAGCTGCAGAGATGGCTGTCATGACATTGAAGACGCTGTTGACTTTTTGATAATTGGAAAAAGCGCCATAGACGAACATGGAGCGGGCGAGCCCATTGTAAGGAGTGTCGAATGTGAGGATGCCTTGGATGAGTGGAAACAAGGGATCATTCTCGTCTCCATTGTTGGCTCTGTCGTTGATGGCTAGGAACAGAGTGTCTGCTGCAACGAAGCCCCTAGTAGATCGTTAGAGGGTGTATAAGGGTGAGTCTGGTCTGATCAACTTACCCCATCGAGTGAGCAACGAGAACAACTCCTACATCTCTGTCATGAGGAGGCCATGGCTTTTCCGACTTCTTCTTTCGGATCTCCATGACCTGCTCCTTGAGCCTGCATTGATGGTTAGTAGTCTGGGCGTGTTTGATTTATCTGAGCCGACCTACCACTCTAGAAAGCCCTCTGCGGCCTGAGCCAATTCACCAGTAGTCTCATACTTGGGATATACGATGGATTCAATCTTGTCGTCTGGGAGTTCTCTGGCGACTGCTTTTTTGAGGTCCTTTGATAGTGTAAGTTTGGACTATGAAGGCTTGTCGCATCTAGCGTGGGTCACCACTCACGTAAGGAAATTCATGAAAGGTATTATCGGTACCCTAACAATGTCAGTAGCTGATAGTGAAAGACATGCGACTATCACACCTTGAACCCGTGGATAAAACAAAGCAATAGAGTACGCGGCATCTTGAATGTTGATGTAGGTTATCGATGATTCCGTTTAGAAGCTGAGCAGAAACCTTGGGATTCGGAGTAATAATACAAACAAATAAATAAAGTTTATAGCAGCTGCAACAAGTAATGACGTTGTCGGTTGTAGGACAAAGATGATGGGGTTCCAGGTTTTCCAGCCACACTCAATCGAAGTACGCGTGGCGAGTGTGTATGGTACAAAGGAACCAATCCAATCCTGTTGTGAGGGGATGAAAGGCGTTGACGTTTGTTTGGCGATAACGTCATTTTATGGCATCGTGCAGCACTAGCACCGGCCATTGGCCACGTTTTGGCTGCTAGTGCAATCAGAAGATCAAGATCAAGATCAAGATCAAAAAGCTTGATTGTTTCAGATCCTTGTCTAGAACAAAGATAAAAAAGAAAGATGAATTTTAGAGGCATTTTAAATTACTTGGTAAACACCAATAACCATCCATGCCTTGGAGGCCTGAACGGTGGCCTCACTTGGCTTTGCCACCACTTGCAGTCTTGACCAACTCTTCCCACTCAATGTCCTCTTGATCATCAGCATGAATAAAAACACTCATGTTGACTGCCTTCTTCAAATATTCCATCGTACTAGCGTAGAGCATGCGAAGCTAATTCTCTAGTTAGTAAATAAGAGTCGAGTTAGCATGTGACAGCCTTACCTTGATAGGCGAGGTCTGTGGAACCCAAGATATAAAGATCGTCTTAGTCCTGTAACCTTTTGTCAGTAAATCTCGGTACCAAAACAGCAGGGCTCACCTTTTCCCATCTTCTCCAAGGTCGTAATCAACATCGTAGAGAGCGTAGCGCGGAGCCGATTTTCCAGACTTGTCAACCGCCGAGAGAAGCTTCTGGCGGAAAGTCTCATATTCAGTATCAGGAGACGTCTCTTCAACAACAACGCGCTGCTCGTCGTCGGTAATCTTGAAGATAACGAACTTGATCTTACTCGACCCCTTGGCAAATCGAAGATCATTGGCTGCAGTGATGCAGTCTTGGTCAATCAAAACACTGTGTACCAAGATTAGTCGTAGGTTCGGGAATGATTTCATTGACAGTACTTACCCAGAAGCAGACTTGAGACAAAGAATAGGTCAGAGAAACATTAATAAGCTGTAAGATTGAAGTGAACTTACCGCCATTTTGTATGGTTTGCAAGATTTATCACTGATAGAGAAAGAAAACAATATAAACAAGGGAACGAGAGAGCTCTGAAGTGTGAAATGGATTGAAATGTCCAACAGCAAGCACATATCTCACGTTTATTTAAATAGACGAAAGAGCTTTTTGCTCTCACTAGATACTAAGCTTTGTAATTTAGCAGAAATACTCAACTGTCTGGGGGACTCTCTGCCTAGTCAGGCAGACAAATAATTTACTGCTTATGAGAAAGCGGATCTCATCCCACTGCTGTCACAGTAGCCTTGAGGTTAGGGAGCAATATGAGGGATTTGCCACGGCCACGAATTCAAGGCAACAATATTATTCAATTTCATACATCAAATGTCTCACCAAATATAGTTGCCTTGGAAAAGTCTCACATATTCATCAGCTGCCTGATTTTATGGAAATGATCCACCAGTTACGCGTTTCAAGACGAAGCATCTAGTTTCTTTTATCCTTTGATCTAATCTAATCCAGTTATCAACAAGATCACTCCCCAAAATCCATAGCAAACATATCGGATGCAGGGGGTTGTCCGTTGATCCAATCAGCCAATATGTTGGTCATGTCATCTGTGAGAAAGTCCGCAAAGTCATCGGTTCCAGTCTGTTGCTCCGAAGGCTGACCAGCCACATCCGTCCAAGTCAAGGGGACATTTTCGGACACACCAGCCACCTGGAGTGTATCATTATTCTGATCGTACATGCCCACCGACGTATTTCGAGATTCTACCATTCGACGGGCAAGTCGTGCAAAAGTAGAACAGATTTGATAAAGCTTCTCAGCCCCAATGTTGATATCTCGGGCGCTCCGGAACGTGGTGACTACTTGCTCGAGAAGGTCTACGTCTTCAAGACTAGATGCTGCTATCGAGTGCAGAAATATGACGACAAAAGGTGTGAATGACGAGTTGTGAAGAGCCCTTCTAGTGTAAGCTGACAGGTCGGTCTGCATAGGCTAGGGCTGTCTTACCAGTCGATGTAGTCTGCTTTCGAGAGCATCTTGTCGCCACCATAGCCCGAGAATGCGCGAAGATGACTTTGTAGAGAGAGCCTTGCTGCTTGAAAGCACTGGGATGTCATGTCTGTACCTACTCCTGGCATTGCTGGAGCTCGTAACAGAATGGTTAGAGCTGAGTAGTACATGATGTCCCAATGCGTCATTGAAAGCTTGAGTATCTCAGCAAAGCGCACAGTACTGCCATCTATCTACACAAGAGTCAGTTGAGTGGTCGAAACAGATTTAAAATACCGGAAAGGAAGCCTACATGGTCCAATTCATATCGCCATTGGTGCATGTCGGCGACTAAACCATCAATCCATTGTCTGCGGTCTACAGCAGGGGATTGTAGGCCAGAAACAGAATAAAGCTTGTCAAATATCATTCCTTGGATCTTGGCTAGCCTAATAGCCAGTCGAAACAGTTCAGTCCAGGGCTTCTCGGCTGGGTCGTCCGGTATTGCAGGATAATGCGCGTCAACTTCGAAATCCTGGACTCTTGAGGCATTACCGAAATGAAGAGAGTTTGTCTTGTCAAAGACATAAAGCGTCCAGAAAAGTCGACGTTTATTGTCAGCGAAGCCACTTTGGTCTTTTTGATAGGTTACCTCCCGATGGTAGCCCATCATCTGGCAGTGACTAAGGCCTGCGTTAACTAATGAACGAGCCAGAACAGGAGCGGCTTCGTTTTGGATTCTGAGAACCTAAAATGAATGAATTAATTAATTAAAAACCTGGGGCAAGAAGCGACCTGAGAATGACTAACCGCGGCTGTGATAGCCAGAATATTCTCAAAACTGGGCACCGTCATAAGCTCAAACGTTTGAAGACCTCGGTCAAAGTTTCGCTCAGCCTGCGCTTTTAGTTCCTCTAGGTTATGCTCTTCAGCAAGGCTGTCCTTTGTGATGATAAACTCGCGGAGGAGTAACCGCATAATGCCATTGACGCTTGTAATATGTCCAAGGGTTACTGGCTCCGTTGGGAAGTAGACCTTTTGACATAGATGCTCGATTAGACGTACGTCAGTGAGGGCTTGGCCAGGAAAGAATCGGGTTGGATTAGCTATGTAGAAGGTTAGTTGCCGGATCGCAAGTCTTTTCTCAACGTGTAATGGCTATACCTTTGATCTTGCGTAGAATAGTCAGGACAACGGGAGCTGGTAGAGGTGTAATTTCTGGCATGGATCGAGTCGAGGCAGCGAACGGCAACTTCTTATCATTCTGACTTTTAAAGATAGAGTTCAACTGGTTGAATGATTCGCTGATTGTCTGTGCTGCTTCAGGACTCTCTGCAGCTGCAGAGCGTTGAACCTCTTGGCTAGCCTGGACAGATTGCTGAAGAAATGACGATGTTCCCTCGTACAATGCACCGCCGGGAGATGGAGCTACATCGTAGACACTGGGCTCAGAAGAACCAGCTGGAGAAACGGAAGAGGCCTCTTTCGGGCGCGTGGGGGCGGATGTTGAAGCATGAGTGGAAGACAATGGCTGTTCAGGTTGTTTGTCTAGACGCAACTCAACCTTGGCCAGTCTAGCTTCAAGAGTAGCCACATATTCTTCTCTTTTGGGAGTTATAAGTAATTGCTGATGAATAGAGAGCAAACGGGCTTACAATTGACTTATTCGATTGTCTGGCTTTGAACGTGCATCTGACTGAACAGAATGAGCTTGTTGGCAGGCTATACCTGCAGCTTTACAGTTTCCGCAAGGATGGGATCTGTCACAGCGAATCTAGAAGAGTCAGGAATGAAGATACCAGCTTGATCATACCAATCACCTTGCGGACTTTACAAGCTTCACACTTTTGCATTGTCAGTGTCTTGAGCCATAATGGGATAAGAGGGTTCTGTCTGAGCAGTACGTACCGCCCGTGGGACCTGGGAGAGCCTAGCCCGCCTAGCCAGAATAGTCTCCTCTCCTGACATGACCCCAACGAACCAATTTTCACCCACTAAGCGAAATTTAATGCGTTGTGAGGTCAAAGGTTGCGTTGCGGGAGAACGGGTTCACGGAGGAGAGGGAATGCTGACACCTCGCTACCTCGGAGGCGCGGGCCCGTGGTCCCGAGCCCTACGAGATGCCCCTAATTCTGTTAGTGCAGATCATATCGATTGGCTGTCCGTGTCTCCCGCGGGTCCGTCCAAACGAGTCATCGAACAGATCAACAGGCAGCCTAATAAACGACAAAAAGGCTTAGGTAAATTTGGTATAGACTTAGTACACCTTAGATGAATTATTTTTGGCATCTTGTCTGAAGCTGCAGCGTATTCAGGGATGGGATCAACTGTCTTGGCAGCGAAATTATGGGAATGCAGTCAGCATGAGCCATTCTGTATGACCCGCTTGCGTAAGTATGTGAGCTTAGACATGTCCATGGAGTATGAATAAGTATCTAACAACGCCACTCTCGTTTAGTTTGACATTCAACAATCTCAATTAGACAGTTCTTTCACTTCTTTCTCTTGGGCGTTCCTCTAGGCTTCTAGCCTTTGTTTCAACTTCTCTTCTTCTCTTTTACCACTTTCATAATAGATTCTCCACTAACTTCCAACATGGACGCCGACAACGAGAAGAAGATCCTTGTTGAGGACTCAACTACAACAACACAAAAAGATGAGCCTGAAAAGCAGGCTGAACTTGGAGATCTTTGGGTATGATTCTACTGGAGTAGATGAACTCACGACTTACACATTGCAGCGCGTCTTTCGATTTGCCGATCGCCTCGACTGGATCCTCAACTTCACATCCCTTATCTGCTCCATTGCTTCTGGAGCAACACTCCCCTTAATGACTATTGTCTTTGGGCAATTCACCGGCCGATTTAGCGACTATGCGAGTGGTAAGCTTGATCCCGAGGGCTTTCAGGATGAGGTCAACACATTCGTCCTATGGTTTGTCTACCTCTTTGTAGGCAAATTTGTCCTCAGTTATCTAGCAACTGTTACTGTTACCATATCCGGAATCCGAACGACACGAGTTCTTCGACAGCGTTTCCTGGAACATCTTCTTCGAACCGAGATCTGGTACTTTGATACGGCTAATGTTGGATCACCCGCGACTCAGATGACTACCAATGTCACTCGTATCAACCAAGGTATTGCCGAAAAGTTGTCACTTCTTATCCAAGGGCTGGCCATGTTCGTCTCATCCTTTGTCGTCGCGATAGCAGTTCAGTGGAAGCTGGCTCTTATCACTTTGACTGTCGTACCTCTCTTCTTCTTCATCATTGGCGTTGGAATGACCCTTGATGCGCCTATCGAAGCAAAGGTTCAGGGCAGTTACTCCCAAGCCAACGTCTTCGCCCAAGAGGTCATGGCATCCATCCGAACTGTCCATGCCTTCTGGGCACAGGGCAGAATGACAGTGCGATATAATGACTATCTCAAAGAGGCTCGCGTCCATGGAAAGAAGAAGTCTTTCATGTACGGTGTCATGAGCTCATCAACCTACTTCTGCATGTATGCCGGAAATGCTTTAGCCTTCTGGCAGGGTTTCCGTATGTATCAGAGTGGTGAGATCGACTCTGTTGGTACTGTATTCACGTAAGACCCTCAATCTCGACTTGAATCTCTAAAATAACTGACCATTCATAGCGTTGTACTGTCTGTCTTACTTGCATCATCGTCCATCGGTCTTCTCTATCCACAGGTCCCAGCCCTGGCCAACGGCGCGGCAGCAGCTTCCGAGCTCTTCAAGATCTTTGATAAAACATCCTCATTGGACCCTCTCAGTAACGAAGGCAAGGTTCCCGAAAGGTGCCATGGCCATCTCGAGGCTGAGAACGTTTCCTTCTCATACCCCTCTCGACCCGACACAAACGTACTCAATAACATCAGTCTGAACATCCCAGCTGGCAAAACGACCGCCATTGTTGGGGCCAGTGGCTCGGGAAAGAGTACTATAATTGGTTTGTTGGAGAGATGGTACCTACCAACCTCTGGCCGCTTCCTTCTTGATGGCATGGATGTATCCCTGCTAAATGTCAAGTGGCTTAGGTCTCAGATGGCTCTTGTTCAGCAGGTAAGACAGCTCCTTTCTTTTCTCGAATACAATTAACGCAGTTATAGGAACCGGTTCTGTTCAGGGGAACGGTGTTTGAGAATGTGGCCAAGGGTTTCACTGACGTGCAGAAGGCCCTGAGCCTTGATGAACAGAGGAAGCTGATACAGGAAGCCTGCGAAGCCAGCTACGCTCATGAGTTCATTCAGAAGCTTGAACAGGTAAGCACGCCCCTCGACTTCAACCCTCTATGTCTAACAATTCTTAGGGTTATGATACATATCTTGGCGAGCGAGGCGGTACGCTCAGTGGTGGACAAAAGCAGCGAGTTGCCATTGCACGCAGCGTTGTCTCTAATCCCAGGATCCTTCTCCTTGACGAAGCAACAAGTGCCCTCGATCCCAACGCCGAACGGATCGTGCAAAAAGCCTTGTCACGCGTTTCTCAAGAGCGGACAACAGTGGTCATCGCACATCGTCTATCGACCATCAAGGACGCTGATAATATCGTCGTTGTGTCAGCTGGCCAGATTGCTGAGCAAGGCACACACGAGGAACTTCTTGCACTCAACGCTCACTATGCCAGACTCATTCGCGCCCAGAACCTTGCAGTTCCTGCGAATGACTTACACAAGGACATGAGTGCGAAGCAGGATATGGTCGAAGTCGAGACAGACGAGGAGGTGGCCCGCGTCATGACAGCACAAACCGAGAAGTCCAAGGTGCTGAAGGACGGAGATGCTAAGCCAAAGGACCGTTCTATTCTGACGAGCATCTTCCTTATCCTCAAGGAACAAAAGACTCTTCTCCCTCACATTATTGTCGCAGCACTCGCCTGCAGTATCGCCGCAGCTACCTGGCCAGGTCAAGCTGTCCTGTTCTCTCGACTTATCACAGCCTTCTCTTCCAGTCAACCATCTGCATCAGATGCCAACTTCTATGCCCTCATGTTCTTCGTCATTGCGCTTGGTAATCTGGTCGCGTACTTCATCATCGGATACATCTCCAACCACGTGGCTCAATCCATCTCTCATCAGTACCGCCTCGAGCTGTTCAGCCGCATGGTCGTCATGGACATTGACTTTTTTGATCGAACTGAGAACTCATCCGGTGCATTGGCTTCAACATTGTCCTCAGTCCCCACGAGTTTGACAGAGCTTCTTGGACTGAACATCTATGTTATTCTCGTCATGGTTGTCAACATCACTGCTAGCTCTATTCTTGCCCTGGCGTATGGCTGGAAACTCGCTCTTGTCATGGTGTTTGCAGGATTGCCTCTTCTCATGGGTTCTGGTTACTTCAAGATCCGCCTCGAGTCTAGACTTCATGAGAGCAATGAGGCAAGATTCCGAGAAAGTGCCAGTCTTGCTAGCGAGGCTGTCTCCGCTCTGCGGACTGTTGCTTCTTTGACCGCCGAGTCGGACTTTATCCAGGCATACTCTGAGACTCTGTCAAGTATCGTCGCCCAATCAGTCAAGTCTCTCTCGATCTCGATGGTTGCTTACGCCTTCTCACAATCCATCGAGTTTCTGGTAATGGCACTCGGATTCTGGTACGGCTCACGACTGATCTCCTCTGGTGAGTACACATCAGAACAGTTCTTCCTCATCTTCATGGGTGTTTTGTTTGCGGGCCAAGCTGGTGCCCAGTTATTTGCCAACCTGGGTAGCCTCACAAGAGCAAAGGGTGCGGCAAACTATCTCTTTAACCTGCGGGATGAGCAACCAGTCATTCGAGAGACCGATGAGAATAAAGATCGAGGTCCGGATCTTGACCAGCCTATTTATGTTGATAACGTTCACTTCAAGTACAAGAGTCGCAGTACCAAGGTCCTTCAGGGGCTTTCAATGAATGTACGTCTTCCCCTTACCCGGTTCACGCTTACATACTAACATTTCTCAGATCAACCCGTCTCAGTTCGTTGCTGTTTGCGGTCCCAGTGGCTGCGGCAAATCTACCCTGGTATCTCTTCTTGAGCGATACTACGATCCTACATCCGGCAAGATCTGCGTGGGCGAGCAAGACGTCAAGGATGTTTCGCCTCGCCTCTACCGCAACGAGATGTCCATGGTTCAACAGGAGCCTGTACTCTACGAAGGAACTGTACGAGAGAACATCTTGATTGGTCTTGATGGTGACATTGACGATACATCTGACGAAAGACTCAATGAGGCTGCTCGACAAGCCAATATCCTCGACTTTGTCTCTTCTCTTCCGGAGGGTTTCAACACTCCATGCGGTGCACGAGGCACAGCATTCTCAGGCGGCCAACGTCAACGAATCGCTATTGCTCGTGCTCTTATCCGCAAACCGAAGCTGCTTCTTCTCGATGAGGCAACTTCGGCGCTTGATACACACTCGGAGCAACTCGTCCAGGAGGCACTGGAGCAGACGAGAAAGGAAAGCGGGTGCAGTGTGATTGCGGTTGCTCATCGACTCTCGACTATTCGAAAGGCTGATGTCATATTTGTGCTTGTTGGTGGAAAGGTTGTTGAGGTGGGAACGCATGAGGAGCTTCAGGCTAAGGGAGGCGTGTATGCGGATATGTGTCAGGCTCAGTCTCTAGATAGAGAGGCCTAGGGATAGACCTTTTGTTTTGCTTTGCATTTAGATTTAGACTTTCGTACTCATCTAGAGAGCTCATCTAGCTCCTTTCTGTTGCATTCCCTTTATTAGGTTTCTTAATATTAGTATTTTTATTTGAACTCTCTGTTATCTACACGTTCCCTCCTCGAAATTGACAAACGACATCCTACGTGGATCCTACAGGTTAGGTTCAGCCTGACCTGAGAACAGTGACATACAACCCCTGCATATGGTTTACACTACTCGCTTCGCCCCGTCGGAGCGGTCGGTACCCTAGGAGCCCGGAAAAGTTTCTGAAACATGCAATTAAGCCTATTCTTAAGCATCCTGCACTAAAGATGCTTGCAATAAGCACAAGGGGACCTTACAGCGATGTCATTCCTCTTATACTCCATTAAGCCAACCCATCTAAGATGGATTTCCGTTTTACCTAACAGGCTGAATTACTTCAGACGGAAAAGTCCACATCTGCTGCAACATAATGCCAGGAAAGGGTAGTGACAAGTATCTTATCCGTATAAAGCGGAATATAACCTGGATAAAGAAGGTAACGAAATCTAGAAACGTCGGAACCTGGCTCGCCGAACCTGGTAATAGTGGGGCTTAATACTGACAAGTCTCCATACAATGCTGGAGGCTCAGAAGGAATACAATACCGGTAGTTGAGTCAGATAAAGTGTGGCTTAGAAGATCATACCCCTTGAGGGATATTCCCCTTTGGGCCAGGGACGTTTGCACGATGCCGCTGTCGTAAGTTTAGTGATTGCGACCTTTCCATAAAAGGATGTAAGTTGCTGCTGGAAGGATTATATCACAGTGATAAGCGTGCTGTAGGAACGTTGCATTTTAGCCTGTTAAGCTAAGGCCAGTTCTGACAGGGTTCGGAGGTTTGCCCCTGCAGCCAACCACTACAAAGGGCCGATGCTTAATCCCGTGTAATACTTCAAACTGCTTAAAGTCAAACAGGGGCAGTAAGATATAAATACAATAAAATCATCCATATGAATTGGTTTTATTCTCTCAAGCGTTGATCTTTATCAGCTCTGCAATCATGGCATCTCCACGCTCTCTGCGACGTTTTGTCTTCGCCTCTCTCTTTTCCCTAGCTTTTGCTCAGAACAAGGCTGAGGAATTGACCAAGTGTCTCGACAAAGCTGGCGTGAGAAACGTCATCGAGTCTGACAGTCAATGGGCCGCAGAGACAACTCAGTTCCAGAAGCGTATTCGTCCCCAGCCTGCTGCAATTGCATTTCCCGAGTCTCGCGATCAAGTCGCCCTTGCGCTAGAATGTGCGCGAGAGGCTGATGTCAATGCAAATGCCCTTGGTCCTGCGCACTCGTTCCAAGGAAATGGCTTCGGAAAGCCAGGGAACTTGGTCATCAACATGGCTGCGTTTGACGAAGTCAAGTATGACTCAAAGACCACCCTCATGACTTTTGGTGGCGGTACTCATGTTGGACCTGTTGCCAAATATCTTTGGGACACTGCTGGACGCCATGTTCCTCACGTCCGCGGTGCCCATGTTGGTGTCACTGGATCCAGCATTGGAGGCGGGTTTGGTACCACCTCGCGTTATCTTGGCACTCCCATGGATAACATTGTCGAGGTTGAGTACATGCTGTACAATGGCACCGTTGTTAAGGCTGGAAAGGGCTCCGAGCTCCTTTGGGCTGCTCAAGGTGCTGGCGCTTCCTACGGTATCATTCTCTCCATGACTACCAAGACCTTCAAGCCTGAGTTTGACAAGGCTATCAACTTCACTCTCTCTATGGGCGATCTTAGCCCCAGAGACGGCGCCAAGGCTCTCGTGGCCATCCAGGACTACGCCACCAGCAAGGACTGCCCTGATACCTTTGCCTTCCGATGGAGCTTGATGGCCCCTCCTTACGATGGTACTGGATACTTCTACGGCAACCCCGACAGCTTTGACAGCGTTATTAGTCCTCTTGTTAACAAGCTCAAGACCATCAAATCCGCCGTCGAGGTCAAGAAGACTGTCCTTCCCTGGTGGGACCTTGAAGTCGCTGTCGCTGGTGCTGGCATGAACCAGCCCGACGGTGGATTTCTCGGTGGCCGAGCATTCTACACTCAGTCTCTCACCACTACGACCGACCACCCTCTCACTCTTGAACAAGCTCAGATTCTTTTCGAGAGCACAACACTGGCCTTTAACCGAACTGACCTGACAAAGTTCGCCTACCTTGATCTCTGGGGTGGTGTCTCCCGTAACATCAAGGATAGCGATACAGGTTATGCTCATGGCAGAAACCTGTGGTTGATTCGTTGGGACGCTAACTCTGTCAACCCCTTCATTTTCCCTGCCGACTCTATTCCTTACCTGAGAGGCCTGATGAAGCCATTTGAGGATGCTCTTGTCAAGGGCGGCTCCAAGCTTCGTGGCTTTGTCAACTATGCTGATACCGAGCTTACTGAAAAGGAATGGAGCTCGCGCCTCTATGGTGCAAACTATGAGCGACTTAAGAAGATTAAGGCTAAGATTGATCCTGAGGGTCTGTTCACTGGTCACAAGCAGTCTATCCCTCTGCCTTGAACTTTCAAATATAGGCAACAGATGTTTATTATATATCGCTAGTTCGTGAAGTAACTCATTTTAGTTCAGCGGTCACATGGAAGAGGATATTGAGTTTGAACAATTAAATCATGAAAATAAGCTCATGTTATCTAGTTTCAACGTCTGCAAGTGAAATAGTTGCCCTATGATTTACATAAAGGAAGAGCACAGTCAATTGCCTGGTAAGTAGAGCAGGGGCACTGAATTATATATCTATATAATTAGATTATGTTATCTAAGCTTGATTTTGCTGTCCTGAGGGTGCAAACTCAACTCGAATTATCTCATTAATGAAATTCTAGCAGAATGTTAAAAATAAATTCATGTTAAAAGCGAAAAAGAAAGGTTTGAGGCACACCGGATTTGAACCGATAACCTTCAGGAATCTCCGTGCTTAATAGCTGGAATCTGACGCGCTACCGTTGCGCCAGCGCCCCACTGTTGAAGAAAAGAGTTACAAAAAAAGCTCATACTGGCTTGCTTTGCGCTAGGCCTGGGTAATGAGTAGCGGTGGCACAGTCTTTACATCTCAGCATGACGAGAAATCCAATAAGGTTGGTCTTTTTAAAAACTCTGCATTCACTATAGACCTTGCCTTTTAAAACTATTATACTATATATAAACCATGGCTAGAGTATCTAACGCCCCCAGAAGCTAAATTAATATTGAAATCATGAATTAGACACTGAAGTAATTTTCACAGGCTAGGTAAGGACCTAAGACCAAAACCTTGATTAATAACAAGATTTAGGTCAGTTTAGTATTACTTTTACACAGCTAGTCACTCTCGGTACCATGCTTTATGGTGTGAAATTCCTTGAGGGTAGGGAGGGGCCAGACAAAGCGCGGCATTTATCTTGAAATAAGGTTGTATCGAATAAGCATATTCCCCTGCCACCCCCGCTCCAACGTCGTCACGGACTTTCAAGCATGCAATAATGCCGTCCAATCCAGGAACGTCAACACCATAACAAGCATAATGACGACAGTCAAGTTCTTTTTAGCCTGATGATTACTGGAACATTCGTAAGCAATACCTACTAAATCGTTGTATATATTCCCCTCCTCCTTGTTACCGTTACACTTCAATATCTTGCGACCTTGCAAGCCATCATAATGAAGCTCTTCCAGCCAATTGCCGTTTTCCTGTCTCTCCTCACCTCTATTGCCCCAAGCGGGGTGATGGCGGCGGAAGAATCGGCAGTGAATCAACACCAGAAGGGTGAGACTGTGAAATACCAAGGACGTCAGTACTCTCTCTCACGTAGCCTTGAATGAATGCCCAATTGACTCTATATAGTGAATCTCTATGTTTCCAAGCCTGGAAGGTTTAACCTTGGCCACAAAAAGCCTGGGAAAAGAACTGGTGTTCTTCTTCTTACCGATGTCTATGGCATCCAGTTGAAGGAGAACCGAGAGTACGATTGTCCGCCCACTCTTACTTTTCTTCACTAACCAATGCAGATTGGTCGATAACTTTGCCAAAGAGGGTTTCTTTGCTGTTGCACCAGATTTGTTCCGGGGTGATCCGGCAAAAGAAACTCCCGACTTCAACATCACCGAGTTCCTTGCCAAGTATCCTCCAAGTGTCACGGACCCAATTGTTGCAAAGGCAATCAACTACCTACGCAATGAGCTCAAAGTGAACTCCGTCGCTGCAACAGGCTATTGCTACGGTGGACGTTACGTCTTTCGCTCACTTGGTCAGAACGGAAAGGTTGATGTTGGCTTCACTGCTCATCCTAGTCTCTTGGCTACCGATGAAATTGAGGCTGTCAGGAAGCCCGTGTCCATCGCTGGCGCTGGTCAGTTTCACCACGTAATAATACCATAAAATAGAAAGCTAATATGAATCTAGCCCAGGATCAAATCTTCCCCCAGCCCAGACAAGCAGAGACTGAAGCTATCCTCACCAAGATAGGCAAGCCTTTCACCTCGGTTCTGTACAGTGGTACTACCCATGGTTTTGCTGTTCGTGCAAACGCATCGAATCCGCAGCAGGTCTTTGCCAAAGACGAAGCATTCTATCAAGCTGTTCGTTTCTTTAATGCATGGGACTAATTCACAGTCTACAAGTTGCAGATCATGACCTCTTCTAAATTATCAGCAGAGGCATTTCCACTTTCTTTCTCTTGCACGTATTCCTGGCACATGACAGGGACTATGCATCATATAGTTACCTAATAATATTTCCCATAGTTGCCAAAGCCACAGCCATTTCCGTTTCAATCTAGAGTGGTCTGAGACAAACCAGCTCTCTATGTACGCTGTGATCCATATTCGTGAAGATAATCAATGACTAAGTTGTGAGCCAGATGTGTTATTTGCAGTTGAGACTTGTGGCTGAGAGCTTATATTACCACAGAGAACTTAGAGAACTTAGTCTGGCCAAAGCTATTATTTTACTCCATGCAATATGGTTTTCGAGACAGATCATCACCCGAATTGCACATAAACTACCAATTTCGCTCCTCGAAGTCAACAACATTGGTCATATCTGTGTGCACTTGTCATTTATTTTCTCTGGTGGCGGAAGCACCGGCGATAATCGTAAATTCCGACAAAACATGGACTGAACTTACATATGTCACGCTGAGGCTTAAGAGACGGAAAATGCCGATCAACGAGTTCGGGACAAGACGAACCAAGTCTGGCTAGTGATGAAGCCCAGCCGTGTTCACCGCTTACGAATATTTTGTTTCGTAGTTAGTGACTAATGTTCTGAAAAGGAATATGCTCGGGATTCTCGGGCTTGTTACGGTTATCTAATTGGCTCGCGAACGCTGTGGCTAGCAACTTAGTTTGTTATTCGAGTTATCATCAAGACTACGATAATACATTATCAGAATAAGGATTTGTCACTGTATTAAAATCACTTCTGATTGGCAGAAACTTTATGTTACTTGCTGTCATGTATTGACTTCGCAGGCTGGCTCTGCCGGTATGTATATCAATGAATCAATATGAAATAATGATATAAAGCAGCCTCTAACTGCTGCAATCCAGTCTGGTTGATCTGTCATTAACTCACAACCCTTTCTCTTTCTTCAACACCCATATTCCTGCCACAATGTCCAAGCATCCAACGGCAATCCCCAAAGGCTCCTGGGTTCTTGTGACAGCTGCAAACGGTCACACTGGGAGTCATATTGTCTTCGAGCTATTGAAGAGAGACTTCAAGGTTCGAGGCACTGTTCGAGACTTGGAATCAAGCCAGTGGCTACTAGAGGATGACTTTGTTTCCAAGTACGCCGAACGCGGCCATATCGAGCTTGTAGTTGCCGATACGACCAAACCCCATGACTTTGACACAGCCGTACAGGGTGTTGCAGCTGTCATCCATGTTGCTGTCTTTGGAGACTTGGTTCCTGACCCCAATGTTGCTATTCTAGCCACTATAGAATCAGCCTTGTCTGTTTGTCGATCAGCAGCAAAGGAGCCATCCGTGAAGCGTTTTGTCTTCACTTCAAGCTTTTGGGCTGCCACCTTTCCAGTTCCCGGCATCGGTGACACCATCACAAACCTTGACACTTGGAACGATGCTGCAATCCAAGCTGCTTGGGCCCCTCCTCCATATGAATCGGATCGAATTCTTCCGGTGTATTTTGCAGCTAAGGTTGAGGCAGAAAAAGCCGTCTGGAAGTTTGTCAAAGATGAGAAGCTCCCCTGGGTAGTCAACTCGGTCAGCCCTTGTGTTATCCTGGGAGACCTTCGAGATGATAAACATCTACGGTCTGTGCCTCCCCAGCTGATTGAACAGCTGTATTTGGGCAATGTTGAAAAGCTGCAAACCCGCGCAAGTAAGTAATGTCTCGGTAACTAATACTTGCGACTAATTATGAGAAGTGTATTACAGCCACGTCACCGATGTTGCGATTATGCATGTCGCCGCTGCAATCGACCCTGAAGTACATGGTCGACGCATTCAAGTTCTCGCAGCATCATTTACATGGAATGACTGTCTTGATATTCTACGATGCGCTTACCCGAATCGCAACTTCGTTGATAACTTTATTTCTGGTGACCCGAAGTTGATATACAATATTGAGGACGATATTGCTCTTGATCTCCTACAGAAATGGGCTGGGCGTGGTTGGATTAGCTTGGAGGCGAGTGTTACAGAAGTGGCAGATTACTTGATCAAAAAGAAGAGGCTGGATCATAAGTAGACAGGTTTTATCGCAGATACTCATAGATGGTTGTCATGGCTTAACTGTTAGCTTATTATCATTAGCCTGATAATGATAGGCTATCGGCTGATGATTGGCTTTGGTCCCCGCTGAGTAAGATTTCAAGTTTAAGAAACGATGACCAGTCTGACATTCCCTTCTTCTATCTTTGTCATCCTCATACTTTAACTTATCAACAATGGAGAATTCCACTAGAGACAAGGAAAATCAATCAGCTATGCAGAGACAAACAACATTAGTCAGAAGAAGAGGCCGCGGCAGATTACCAAAAAGCCAAACAATCACCAAACAACCAAAATTCCAGCCCGGAACACTACAGTTCATCAACTCTGCTCATCCAGACGAGATCACCAATGCGAATAGTATAAGATTGATAAGATCCCACGCAGCAAGGCTTTCTCGTGCTCTCCAAAAGGGAAAAAAGCAAGACGAAGCTCCTCTCGAGGGGGATGACCCTGAAAACTTTCAAGCTGAGGCAGAGTTGATATCGCTGGTTCACTCATCAAGCAATATGCAATACCGAAAGATCATGCCTAAAGCAAAATTACATGGACAGACCGCAAATCGACCACCAAGTCCAGTCCAGTTAATTGGCGGTGCTCGCAGTGACGCATACACTGGATTTGCAAGACCACTTTCAGATGATGAGCACTATCTTTTTGATTTCTGTACGTCTATCCTCCTCGATTCTCAACGAACTGAACCAACCCATATCTTATATCACAGATCTAAATTATGTTATCTCATACGGATATACGGCATGCTATGCCCAAGATGATGAGCAAAACTTTATTCACTTGATGAGATATATTTGGGTACCAAACGCAATGTCCAAACTCAGCCTGATGGCTGCTGTCTTTCACGTGGCGTGCCGGAACTATGTCGCAGCCACAAATAACAACCTTTCTAGCAAGTTTGGAGTCAAGAAGCTTCAATATCGACTAATGTGCATCCAAATGGCTAAAGACGCTATCGAATCGGAGACTGTCGCTACAGATACAACTATCGCATTGGCTATGCTTATGGCCTCTGAAGCAGTGAGCATCCCTTTCCACTTTTCGTTCTCACTTTTTATTTTTCCCCTTTTATCTTCAGAAAAAGACTAACTTGGTTATCGCAGTTCCTTGAAGGAGATATGAGTGCGTACTGGAGCCATGGTGCTGGAGTTATGAAAATGGTGCGTGCGCGAGGAGGCGTTGATATGCTAGGAATGTCGGGATTCTTGACTAGGACTGTCTCGGAATCCATCTATCTCACACAAACCAATATGGTAGCCGGGCCAAATGTCCTGGCCCCAGAGATGAATGTCTCCTGAGTTACATTCTACAGAATAGCTGTCAGATTTCAAAATCATGTACAAATCCTGGATCGTATCATACAAGTCTACGTGAAAGTCAGTGGCACGTGTTATATCTCATCTCATGCACGAGTTTCCCAAGTATGCGAATATACGGTATTATAAGCATGAATAACTTCATATCAGATAGGCTAAAGGGTGTTAGTTTAAATTGTCATTCAGTTTGCTTACACAGGAATTATGTCCTCTTACTTTTACAGTGACTTCTACTTGTATTCAATGAGATGCTCTCAGACTGAGAGGTTGATGAACAAAAGCCTATTTTTCCTAATTTCAAAAGCTCTCTTTAAAATATGGCCTGGTAGTGCAAAAGTCGAAAATCAAAAATGGACTCTCGGCGGTGGGTTCTATTCTAATTGAGGTTAACCTGGGCGAGGTTGATCAAATAAAATAGATGAAATGTTGATTGTTACCAGCTGAGTTTTACGGAAACTGGCTTTACGAATACTCAATGCAAAGGCTAATATCACCGATCCAGTATCAAGCAACATAGTACGCTCGCCTAAGGATTCTTATTCTTCGGTCAAGGGCCACACCGGATTTTACCTAGCCTCACTTCAGTGCAACCGCCTAATTGTCGTTGCAAATCACTTTAATTCGTAATACGATGACCGAACCATCAGTTATATCAATCTGGGGTGGCGAGTGGGAATACAGATACAAGCTCAAGACAATCCTTTTCTATTCTTCGGCCTCGTTGCCATGCTCGAAACTTTAGGACCCTGCTGAACTTTGTGCCATCGCTGCAGAGTCTAGTAAGATGCGAAAGCCTGAGACCATGGTCCCAGCCACAGATTATATGTTCGTGAACATCGATATTTGTATCGTCTATGGCAGTCGAGTCGAATGGTGGGAAGGGAAACAGCGGTGGAATAGTATAATTAATGTCATGGCAAAGATAAAGTAATCTGCATTCTCCAGCATACAACCGTGGAGAATCTGGTAAGTCATACTTCCACTGATTTCAATTTCGTCTAATTTCAGTGTGGTGATATAAGCTCTCAGCCACAAGTCTCAACTTCAGATAACACATCTGACTCATAACTTAGATATCATACCAAAATGCCTGGCCAACTGCTACAGCGTAAAGCTGCTAGTAGGTATTTTGACTTGTGAGGATGGTCCTTCGGATATTCTATGCTGGGAGGACCCTGAATGGAAGGAGATGTCTTATTGTGCTGGGTGGCAGTACATGCTGGGAATTAAGTGTGACTGGGCATGATTTGTTGCGTCTTCATGTGCGATGTTGTTTCGGGGCTGTTTGAGCCAGGATGTATTATATACTTTTGCTCCTTTATACATGCCATTTGTCATTGTTTATCAAGTTCAAATCGTGCAGTTGGGTCGCCGGCTCACAATTGACCATCTCAATCATCACACTTGACTGAAGACTATGCAATGTCGCGTCGTAGAAATACAGCATCTACTGGAGGGTCTTCATCGTCCAAGTACAAGCCAGGCTCCATGTGAATCAGTCTGTATCCCCGCCTCTCATACCAGTCCTGGTTAGTTGACTAAAACGGGTCAGTTCTGTAAAGTGCAAACATTCACACCGTTCCAGACTTACACCCAGCTCCTTTCCGGTTTTTTCTCGGTACAACTTCTTCTGCATTTCCTTCTCAGCGGTATCAAGCGCGAGGGTTTTGGCACATAGCGGCTCCTCGATTGCCATTGACTCGACGATGTCCATGGCTGCTCGCCCGATGCCTTTGCTTCGGAGTGCATTGGAGACGTAGAAGGTCTTGATCCAGTAGACGCCTTCTTTGGGAAGATCGAGTACAAAGTTTCCTGTTTTCTCGTTTCTGTCGTCGAGTGAGATATGGCCCACGGGATAGAACTTTGTATGTGTCGGTTTCCGGGGTTTGGCTCTGAGGCTTTCAGCTGTGTCAACCAATGGTGCCTTGTCCTGAGAGAGGTCAGTCATGGTAATTATTTATCAGTATCAGAGGCTTACTTCAGGGTACGCATCTAAGTGTAGCTGAAGTGTTTCACGGGTTTCGGGGTCATCTGGTCGCAGTGTCTAGTCAAGGTTAAGCCTAAGTTCTTGTAAATTGATCATCGAGGCACCTCACGATCCAGAAAATGGACTTCTGACCCGAGACCTGTCTCTCTTTCCATCCTTGGACTAAATGCTTGTCCCAACCGCATTGCACTCGTTGCTCATAAATTCGGTTGACATGCTCTGGAGAGTTGGGGTCCCAAGGGACTAAGACGAGCTGATCTTGACGAGTTGCTGACGGCATTTTTGTATCGAAAAGTCAAACTTCTATCGCATCAATAATTGGATAATTAGAGTTGGAGAAAAAGAATATTGATATAGAGATAATTATTGAGGCTTCAATAAGTTATTTGTCATCCACGATAATGAGTCATTGGGGGGCGCGGAATACGAGTTTGTCCGAGACAATTGGTGTGATTTCGTTGCTAATAAATGACGCGCCCCGGAGTTGGACATTTCGCGCCGAACTGCCTTTCTTGTTCAAGGCAACGAGACTCATGGGAACTTTTGAGTACTACAAGCTCAGTTGAGTTCTTTCGGGTCTTGGAATCAACAGCTTGCCATTATATAAGTTTCAATAGCCGCCGAGTCAGTTCAGTGGTTCCACTCATTGAACCTGAGTGTCTGTCTTCTCCACGATCATGTAATTAGCTTCTCGACAGACATTTAAAACTTTTATATAGTATCTGTGCTCGAAAGATTATAGTCAAGTCGGTTATTATATACCTCCTTCATTCATTCAAAGAATTTCTTTTCACCTGACTATGTAATATTGACCGCAAGCTTCGGCCCCCATTTCAACAATCAGGGTGATACACAGCTGTACAGGGTAGACGTTGGGTGACGACGTACAGCCTTATAAGGTTACCTGGCTCGAGGTCGGTTTATTGAGGCCGCGGTATAACATTATTCGGCAGTTGGAATTGTCCAAGCGGGTATCTGTATGTTGCTTCGTATATCGTTGCGTGTTAATATCCGCGGGCATATGAGGGCGTCTAGCCAGAGATAAGGTCTTTAGAACGCTCATCTTTGTACGGGCATTATGCATTTATGGTTTCTCACCGTTCACCAGTAAAAAGTAACAGGATTTTGAATTATCGCACACTACCCCGGTCCCCGTTTCCTCCTGTCTCATTAAACATACTGAAAAGTCCTCAACCTTCTGTGCCAATGTCATATCACCCACGCATAATCATTCTATAGCCCTTCTATTGAATCCACTATGGTATACCCGACAAGCGCCTCCAAACCAATTTGCAAAAGAATACAAATACAGAAAAATTGCGCTTCCTAGTGTAAAATCATCAAATGTCTGTCAAGCTCTTGATCCCTTTCCATGTTTGCTTTGCAGATTGCACTCCTTCCAAGTCGAACTAGCTCAACAACAAAGTCATTGATGAGTTTCATATGTGAGACTTCGCAAGTGGTCAGTCGCCGCACTGGGAGATTGTTGATTAGATCAGCGGCTGCTTTGAGAAGCTCAAGGTCTTGCTCGGCCCGTTCGTGAAGCGGATACATTAGGATGTTGAAGAAGAGAGTGATCATGGCTGCTGTGGGATAGAAGACAATGACCCTACATAAGAGTTAGTTACTGAGCTGGATTTGATTTGTGCCAAATCTTACCAGAATGCTTCGCCAGCGACTCCACACATCGCTGCCCGCAAGTACACAAGTGTCGACCGACTAGCTTCCAGCGCAAGAGCATTGCTCGATTCGACTCCAGGGACCCAGTCCGGCTGGTCGTTAGGGTTTCCAGGATCAGGCTCCATGCACCTGCCACTTGCTCGATGGATTGCAATCATAAGATGATGATAGTCCAAATGCAGGGTGATATGTCTCATGCTGCGCGGAAGATGCATCCCTTGAAGAGCGACTTGGGACTCGTCGGTGATTGAGAGTGCAGGACGGAATGAAGGGGGCAGAGATTGCCTCCATGCTTCGAGCTCTTCGTCAAGCTCTCTGATGTCGCAAAGGAGCTGGGCATGAGACTTCTTAGCAGCCTGAGCCGAATATAGCAGAAGACTAGTTTTGTCTTTGAGTTGACTCAGGCGAGGGTCGCTCGGAAGGTGAGGCATGAGACTCTCTTCCTCGAGGGAAACTTGGGGGAGGCTTTCATCGAGTTTGGGAAGGTAATCATAGCATTCTGAATAGGCCTCTGGAAGGGTGAGATCGCAATAGTCGTCGGACATGAGTGGTGGTTGACCTGTCCGTAGGGCAAGATCTTTATCGAAGATATAGCATAGCCAGAACAGCATGCGGATTTGGCGCCGTTCCCTCTCTGAACGTGTAACTTGCGAGCTTCGTGATTTACATGATGTGTCCGTATGGCCGCCAAGGGTGAATGCCATGCGACACGCAATGGCATGAAACATGGCACCGGATCGAAGGCGTCCACAGAATACCTCATGCATGTTCTAGTCGTTTGTCAGTTCGCTTGGGGCCCAATCTTGAGATCAAGTCCTTACCAGCATGAAGACTATCTGAAGGTTGTTGATACTAGCTATTTCTAGGACGTCTGTGAGTAGATAACGTGCCTTTGTGGCACATAAGTCTATGTCGATACTTGGTGTATCTGCAAATGAGTCTTGGAAGAGTACTATAGTTGAAAGAAAAGCCAAAACGCCAACCTTGGCACTAAGTTGCTCCAAAGAGGGGACATCGCCTGTGTAAGGCTGATATGCTAGTTCGATGGTATCCTTGAACAGAACCCGTTCCACGATGGGAAATACCAAACTGAAAGAGGAATGGATAAACGTATCGAAAGCCTTCTCAGTGATACTTCTTTCAGGAAGTTCGTATAAGTCGCGCTGGTCATGGTAAACGTGAGGTGCAGGCCATTTGCAAGGGTCGGAGTGATCTGTGGCGCCCGGATTAAGAATAACTTCCTGACCAGTCTTTGAAGTTATCCATTGTCTTCCCTCTTGTGAAAGCAGAGGTAGTCCATTATGCTGACTGATGTGGCCAAAGTGACAGCCACCATAATGAAGTTGCCCATAGGAAACAGAGCTGGTGAAGCCGCCAGCAGGAGATGGGACTTGAGACACAAACGGAGATCCTTGGGATACGCTTGCAGATCTCGAATCTGTAGCTCTCAAAAAGGAAGAAGATGGCCGGTTGAAGTACAACTTTTGAGGGGTCTCGTTGGCTGAGTCTCCAGTACCAGGGTCTGAACTCTTGTGGGGATCAGTGACCAGTGAACTTGGAGTCAACGGCTTGGATACACTGTCTTCGGAGCTTTTCTTATTGGAAAGTGTCTGAGAAAGAGCATCTTCAATACGCTTGAGTCGTTCTGCAAGGCTTTGCTCTGATGTTTGACGAGATCTAAGAGACCAGTTAAAATGAACTACTCCACGGGGCTCAACGCCACGTCACGCTCAGAACCTACCTAGCCCTAGCTGTCTTTTTACGGCCTCTTACTCGGTTAAATGTACAATCCAAGCCATGGTGCTCACACCAGTTGCAGGGTGTATCTGGGCTTGTTGAATCGCATTGAATCTAGAAGGATGAGTTAGCCAACTAGGTAAAAATGTGATACACCTTTACAAAGACAGGCATGCAGGATGGCCAACATCAATCTCGCCAAGGGATAGATGCATGGAACGGATCGATAAAGGGGAAGCGGAGGTCCCGGGAATGAACGGAGATGGGGCATCGTATACGTACCTTTCTCTTATGACAAGCATCACAGGCCCGTTTCTGCATGATGATTACTTACTCCGTATTCAGCTCTGACATGCAAGTAAGACTAGATTAGAGGAAGAAGGAGGTGGGTTAATCCGCCGAAATCGAGTCTGCCAATGTATGTTGGGCTCAGTTCCACAACTGAACCAAACCAACGGCCGGAAGATTGGGAAAAAATAACAGTGAACAACAATGTGGTGTAAGCCTCCGGCCGGAAAGCCAAGATATGAGGCAAAATGAGGCTAATGTGTTAAGCTCGCGGTCTTTTTGCGAGAAAGTCCACGACCGAAAGATTCGTAAACGCGGAACATGAGGCTCTCCGAGGAGGGTTCGGAGGATGGTGTCGAAGAAGAATGCGACAAAACCGCTGAATAAGCGGAGGAAGCTTAGAGCAGAAACAAGGGCGAGGCCAGCGCTAAACGATATCAGACAAAGTGTCAAACCTTGTACTAGGATCCCACGTGAAGATCATGGCCTAGACACGGCCTAGACATGGATTGATCTGCCGAAGACGGTGACTAAGCGGAGGATTCAAGAGTTCCTCTTCTTCCGGCCCATTTTTACCAACGGCGAATACTCTTCATTTATAGACAGATCCCTCTCCGATTACACCTTGAAATGGTTCCTGTTGATCCTGTAGGGGGTTCAAAGTCGGAAAGTCGGCAATAAAATAGCCGACTCGGATGCGGCTCTTTATCTTTTGCGTCATTGCTTTTACTTATTACTCAGTCGGAGCTCGTCGCAGTTTTCTACAGTCCGTCTCATATCTTTACGAATGCGAAACTGGCTGTGCGGGCCTGTTCCCTCGTAGTCGGCCTTTTCGCACTCATACATTTGTCCGCTATCGCGGCAATCAATTTTGAGTTCCTAAATAAGCTGAAATTTGTAATTGAAATCAATATCGTCATTTCTGCTATGATGTTTGCTGAAAATCACTTTTCACAAGCATGTGAATCCGGCGCTGAATACGGCTTGAATTGGCCCCTGTAAGAAGCCATTTCCCTTCTGTATGAACTGGGGCCAGTCACCACGGTCGCCAATGCACACTACAGCGCCAACATCACCAGGGTCAAATTGACATTGACTAAGCGGTAAATTTGGCCTGGCGTAGAACATTCTTATCAGGGTCCGTAGATCAACAACTTCCGCCAGGTCAGATCCAAGTGGATCGAAGAACCCGCTCATACTAAAATGCTTGTCAAGAAGGGAGCCAGATCCAATTATTTCATTGGTCCAGCTGCCTATTTTACGATGCTGTCGGGCGCCGAAAAAGCCCGTCAATCTGTAAAGCCGATGCCTGTCAAAAACGAGTTGTTGTCATTTATAAGGAGCATGCAACCACTTTCCCTGTAAGACCATGCTGTAATAGACACCATTTTATTGTTTTTTAGAATCTTGTTAAATATTAAAGACAAAATCTCGGTACACAAGTCGGCGGTAAAGGCTATCCTCTTTTAGCCAGGGCAAACATACAGTCCACCACCAAAACAACAATACCATAAAAAATGGACACCGACAGTAACGACAACGACTCGCAAACGGTCTATGAACCGACATCCATGAAGGAAATCCCCCACGAGGTCACCGAATGGTCTATGAAGTCTGAGGTGGTGGAGTACAAAGAGAGAGACAAAGCATCTGACTTCCCCGACAGAGAGCTTGGTGTTACTTGGACCAACCTCACTGTCGATGTCATTGCTGCTGATGCCGCTATCCACGAGAACGTCTTATCACAGTACAACATCCCCAAGCTCATCAAAGAGTCTCGCCAAAAGTCCCCTCTCAAGACCATCCTCGACAACAGCCATGGCTGCGTCAAGCCTGGTGAGATGCTCCTTGTTCTCGGCCGTCCTGGCTCAGGCTGTACTACACTGCTCAACATGATCGCCAACAAACGTCGAGGATACGCCAACATCAAGGGTGATGTCTACTATGGATCCATGAAAGCCGAGGAGGCCAAGAACTTTCGAGGCCAGATCGTCATGAACACCGAGGAGGAGGTCTTTTACCCAGCTTTGACTGTTGGTCAGACTATGGACTTTGCTTCTAGACTCAAAGTGCCTTTCCACCTCCCCACTGGCGTCAGCTCGCACGAGGAGTGGAGAGTCCAGTTCAGGGACTTCCTGCTCAAGTCTATGGGTATCGAGCATACTATCGACACCAAGGTTGGTGACGCATTCATTCGTGGAGTCTCCGGAGGAGAGCGAAAGCGAGTCTCCATTATCGAGACTCTGGCAACCCAGGGCTCAGTCTACTGCTGGGACAACTCAACCCGTGGCCTTGATGCCAGCACGTATGTACCGATACTGAAACTCCTTATGTACTTCTCTAACTTGATCCAGTGCTCTCGAGTACACCAAAGCCATCCGCGCCATGACCGATGTGATGGGTCTCGCCTCCATCGTCACCCTCTACCAAGCAGGTAACGGCATCTACGATCTCTTCGACAAGGTCCTTGTGCTCGACGAAGGCAAAGAAGTCTACTACGGTCCTCTCAAGGAAGCCAAGCCCTTCATGGAGAGCATGGGCTTCATCTGCCAGCACGGCGCCAACGTCGCAGACTACCTTACCGGTGTCACTGTCCCAACCGAGCGAAAGATCCATCCCGATCACCAGAACCGTTTCCCACGAACCGCAGATGCTCTCCGAGCAGAGTACGAGAAGTCACCCATCTACGAGCGCGTGCGGTCTGAGTACGACTATCCTACTTCTACGATCGCCGACGAAAGAACCAAGCAGTTCAAGCTGGGCGTTCGTCATCAGAAGGACAAGAAGCTCCCCGATAGCGACCCCATGACGGTCGGTTTCATCACACAGACCAAAGCTTGTGTGAAGCGTCAGTACCAGATTGTCCTCGGAGACAAGGCTACCTTCTTCATCAAGCAGGTTTCCATGATCGTACAGGCTTTGATCGCTGGCTCTTTGTTCTACAATGCCTCTTCTGACTCTAGCGGCCTTTTCATCAAATCTGGCGCCGTCTTCATCGCTCTTCTCTGCAACTCCCTGGTCTCCATGTCAGAGGTCACTGACTCTTTTACTGGACGCCCTGTTCTTCTCAAGCATAAATCCTTTGCCATGTACCATCCTGCTGCCTTCTGCATTGCTCAGATTGCGGCTGATATACCTGTAATCCTGTTGCAAGTCAGCACCTTTTCAGTTGTCGAGTATTTCATGGTTGGCCTTACCGCCTCTGCGGGACACTTCTTCACCTTCTGGGTTCTTCTTGTTTCAATCACAATCGTAAGTGTATCACTTCTACTTACCGCTTCTTCAATACTAACACACGTCATTAGTGCATTACGGCCCTTTTCAGAGCTGTCGGTGCGGGTTTCAGCACCTTTGATGCTGCTTCCAAGGTTTCCGGTCTTCTCATCAGCGCCACAATCATGTACTCTGGCTATCTCATTGGCAAGCCTTACATGCACGATTGGTTTATCTGGCTCTTTTGGATCAACCCTTTGGCTTACGGCTTCGACGCTCTTCTGTCCAACGAGTTTCATGACAAGATTATTCCTTGTGTTGGGCACAGTCTCGTACCAAGTGGTCCGGGCTTCACCAGTGGCGATCACCAGGCTTGTTCTGGAGTAGGTGGAGCCAAGGCTGGAGTGAACTTCGTTACTGGCGATGACTACCTGGCATCTCTCTCGTACAACCATGACCATCTTTGGAGAAACTTCGGTATCATTTGGGCTTGGTGGGCTCTCTTCGTTGCTATGACCATCTTCTTCACCACCAAGTGGCACGCCTCCTCCGAGGACGGACCCAGTCTGGTCATTCCTCGCGAGAACGCCCACATCACCGCTGCTCTCCGCCAGTCTGATGAGGAGGGACAGACAAAGGGTGAGAAGAAGATGATAGTCAACAGTGATGGTGGTGTTGTATCCGGGGATGACTCCGACACCAGTGGCGAAGTGAGGGGTCTGGTGCGCAACACATCTGTGTTTACCTGGAAGAACCTCAGCTATACTGTCAAGACTCCTCAAGGCGATCGCACTCTTCTCGACAATGTTCAAGGTTGGGTCAAGCCAGGCATGTTGGGTGCTCTTATGGGCTCTTCGGGTGCTGGAAAGACTACATTGCTCGATGTTCTGGCTCAACGTAAGACTGAGGGTACCATTCGGGGCTCTATCATGGTTGATGGTCGACCCCTTCCGGTTTCTTTCCAGCGGTCTGCAGGATACTGTGAACAGCTTGACGTCCACGAACCCTACGCTACCGTTCGCGAGGCTCTGGAGTTCTCTGCCCTTCTCCGACAAAGCCGCGACACTCCTCGCGAGGAGAAGCTCAAGTACGTTGACACTATCATCGACCTTCTGGAACTTCATGATCTTGCGGATACCCTGATCGGCCAAGTCGGCGCCGGTCTGAGTGTCGAACAGCGCAAGCGTGTTACTATTGGCGTCGAACTGGTCTCGAAGCCTAGCATCCTAATCTTCCTTGACGAGCCTACTTCTGGTCTTGACGGACAATCTGCGTACAACACCGTTCGTTTCTTGCGGAAGCTGGCTGCCCACGGTCAAGCCATCCTCGTCACCATTCACCAGCCCTCTGCCCAGCTCTTCTCTCAGTTTGACACCCTTCTTCTCCTCGCTAAGGGCGGTAAGACAGTGTACTTTGGCGACATTGGCGAGCACGGCAGCACTGTTACTGGCTACTTTGGTCGCTACGGAGCTCCTTGCCCAGAACATGTCAACCCTGCCGAACACATGATTGACGTCGTCTCTGGAAATCTCTCGCAAGGCAAGGATTGGAACCAAGTCTGGCTGTCATCTCCGGAGCACGATGCTGTTGAGAAAGAGCTCGATAGCATCATCAGCGAAGCTGCTTCCAAGCCCGCTGCCACTACCGACGATGGTCACGAATTTGCTACCTCTCTGTGGGAGCAGACCAAGCTCGTCACCCATCGCATGAATATCGCCTTGTATCGCAACACAGACTACATCAACAACAAGTTCGCTCTCCACTTGTCCTCTGCCCTCTTCAACGGTTTCACCTTTTGGCAGATTGGATCGTCTGTCGCTGACCTTCAATTGAAGTTGTTCACAATCTTCAACTTCATCTTTGTCGCTCCTGGTGTCATGGCTCAGCTTCAACCCTTGTTCATCCATCGTCGAGACATCTTCGAGACTCGTGAGAAGAAGTCCAAGATGTACTCTTGGATCGCCTTCGTGACTGGCCTGATTGTTTCAGAAGTCCCCTACCTGATCATCTGTGCTGTCATCTACTACGTCGCTTGGTATTACACCGTCGGTTTCCCTAGCGATTCTTCCCGTTCTGGCGGCACCTTCTTTGTCATGCTTATGTATGAGTTCATTTACACTGGCATTGGTCAGTTCATTGCTGCCTACGCGCCAAATGAGGTGTTCGCATCACTGGTCAATCCGCTTCTCCTCACTGTCCTTGTGTCTTTCTGTGGTGTCCTTGTACCCTACTCCAGTATCCAGACCTTCTGGAGGTACTGGCTCTACTACATCAACCCTTTCAACTACCTTATGGGTAGTATGCTGGTTTTTGACATGTGGGGGGCCGATGTCAAGTGCAAGGAAAGCGAGTTTGCTCGGTTCAACCCTCCCAACGGTACCACATGCGGTGAATACCTCAAGGAGTGGCTTACACACGTACCTAGCAAGCTGATCAACCCTGATGCGACCGAAGAGTGCAAGGTGTGCACTTACAGCAAGGCCGATGACTATCTCAGCACTCTCAACCTCAAGTCGTACTCATACGCTTGGAGAGACGCCGGCATCACAGCTGCGTTCGTCTTCAGTTCGTACGCCATGGTTTACATCCTCATGAAGCTTCGAACCAAGACTTCCAAGAAGGCGGAGTAGGAGCATCATCACAACCCGATCTGTTAAGCCTTCCAAGAAGGTGGAGTCGGAGTATCATCACAACCTGATCTGTTCAGGTCTTAAAATTAGTTCTTTTCTTTTTCGGATATCACCATAGACTGTATAGCAACCTTAGACTGCGCAATTAGACAATCAACATAGCACCCATCATAATAATAGATCGTTCTTACCATGGGTTTAAGTAGCGTTCATTAATGTCTACTCTTTTGACCTTTTGATGCATCCCATTTTCCTTCAACTGAATCGGATATACGGATCACGATTTTAGGGTCGAATAGAGATCCGTTGGATGGGGTGCGGATTTCATAGTGGCTTATGAGAATCATGTGAGCCAGCAAATATCGATGTTAGTGGTGTTGAGATTAGGGCCTTCATGTCGAGCTAGCTACCCTGAGGCTAGAACGTGTATTGTTGGGCAAAACAGAACGCGAGATTTGGACGCGTTTTAATGCTCTCAGTTGTTCTGACCATAAGTGATATGTCAGGCAACAAAGGGAAAAGACAGTAGATCAGTCTCCTTGTATTTTCAATGACAAACATGTACGCTCTATCTTGTTACTGTTTGGCTACTCCGTCTACCATATTCCCATTTTGAGTGCTTCGACGCCAGCGGTTTTGGTGACAATGAGACCCACTACGGTGACTAACCCCCATGCAGCGGGCATCGGGCCAAGTCTCGGGCTAACTCTTTCGGAACTTCGGACATCTCACATTCAGGCTGAGGTCTAAGACGAGAGACAACTGCAGATCAATTATGACCAACATTTAAAGGATCCAACACTAAACAATTCAATCAAACTTACACACTCTATCGTAATCACTCCTTAGTATCGCAAAACATGACAATTTCCAACGGTACCAACGGCCACACTAATGGCCACACAAACGGCAATGAGACTACTTCGAAGAATGGCATTTTATTTGCCAAGCCTCACAAAGAGTCGATACCATCCATCGTTTCAGAGCTATTTGAGGATAACATCACAGCAAAGATCCTCCATGCTGCAGAGTCAGGCCTTGTAAACAACGTAAGCGCAGTCCAGATCGATGTGAATACCTCACTTACACTGGTAGAACCCCCCCTCGGCATACCCCGAATATGTCCCCCAGACTGGGTCAGATGCTGGAAAGTACATCCTTCGTGAGAAGCTCTTCTGGACATGTGGCTTCTTCCCAGGTTCCATATACTCGCTGATTGAGCGTCTCATCAAGTTCCCGCAAGCTTCGGCTGGCGACGCCAACAAGCAACAACTGCTTCGGCAACTCCTTGCTGTCGGAGGAACTTGGTCTGACCCGCTTCATGAGTATGCCCAGAGAACAGATACCCACGACATGTCATTCATGATCCAGCCATCTATGAGAGTTCGCTGGGAGACTCTACACGAGTCGACAGCCCTTGAGTCTATCATCACTGCCGCGCGCTCACTCTACTCAAGATACAACGCCAATGTCGGCGCTATCCGATCATGGGATGTCCTGTCGCAAAATGGTGTCGATATTTCTAGCCTGACAGATGACTTTCTGGTGATTATTGACTCGATGTGCAATCTCGACCTGCTGTACTACGCGGCTGCGCAGACTGGCCAGATTGAAATGGCTGAAGCAGCAACAGCCCACGCCAAGGCCCTGATCAAGGCCTTACTACGAAAGGAGACAGACGAGTCTGTTGGAAGAACCATGTACAGCACGTTTCACGTTGTCAACTTCGACCCCAGCAGCGGATCCGTCAAGGAGAAGAGAACTGGTCAAGGCTACGCGGCCAACTCAACTTGGGCTCGCGGACAAGCTTGGGGTATCCTAGGATACTCACAGACGTACAACTGGACCAAAGATCCCGAGTTTCTGGATGCAGCTATTGGCTTAGCTGAATATTTTATCTTTAGACTACTCAAGTCCCCAGACTGTGTCGAAGTCCCCGTCTCTGGAGAGAATCGCACGAAGGGTCGGTACGTTCCTCTTTGGGACTTTGACGCCCCGATTGATACTTCCGCACCACTGAGAGACTCTTCAGCGGGCATTATTGCTGCAAATGGTATGCTTGTTCTCTCGCAAGCTCTAGCTGGAAGTGGATCACCCGATTTGAGTGAGAGATATCGATCAATGGCGATTCGAATCGTCAAGGACACGCTCGACTTTTCCCTTGCACAGGAAAAGTCGAAACTGACGTTGAGATTAGATGGAAAATTTGAGGTTCAGGACTTGAAGCCTGGGGCTCACTTTGAGGCTATTTTAAAGAACGCCACGGCGAATCACAATGCCAAAGATTACAAGAGATACTGGGATCATGGACTGGTTTATGCAGATTACTACTTGATTGAGTTTGGAAATAGGTTGTTGAAGATGGGATTGGTATAGATACATCTTTTGGAATCTCATATGCAGAGATAGCGAAGAACTTGAACTACTTGTCATGATATTTGATATTTCCTCGTCATTCTAATGTCCAGTTGTTCATAGAGAAAGGCCCCCCTTGATCGTCGATCGTCTGAGCCGTAAACATCATGTCATCGAAACTGATGACCCGATCCAGCTGCATAAAGTCTTGATCCATGAGGACGGTTGAAATGGCTGAAAGCTCATCTGGAGAATTGTGCTCTACTCCGGGATTGGTAGGAGATATCTGGGGAAGGAAGCTGAGCTGGCTGCCTGGGGCTTGAGGAGGGCCAGGATTAAGAATAGATCTCTGGGACCCGCTATCAAATGAGTTCTGTAGCGTGCCGAATGCTACTCCGGCCTGAGCTTGGTTGCTGCGCTGATTGTCGCTTTGTCCCTGGCGGAGATGATTGGATGTCTGCGTAACAAAACCGTCGGTCGAGTATCCAACGACATCTGGAGAATAATCCGGATCTTGCTCGCACTTCTTGTGAAGCGCGCGAAGTTGAGCGCTGTACTTCCCGGCTAAGGAGGAATTCGATTTAGATCGGGACAAGGGGCCAGCCCATCGTTTGGAGAAGTCTTCGAGGCTCTCGACCAATCCCCAAAATTCAGGGGCTAGTTCGGTCTTGTAAAACTTCCAGTGTACTACGAAATCATCAGTCGAAGATCGTACAGATTAGTGGAGTATCTTACCAAGCAATGCGCGAGCACTGACGAAAACACAGAAAGCGAACTGGCTATTAACAGGGCTATTGTCTGGTGTGTACTTTAGATACTTCCGTGTGATTGTGGCCGTCTCCGCTGCGGCGATCTGACAAGTCTCTGCGCTATGGGCACTAGGCATCCGTACGATACTCGTCCATTGAGGCGATGGGTATGCGATCTGCTGATGCAGCAAGATCATAGAGGTATTGTGGGTGACGTGGGCAAGTGTTAGGTTCGGATCCATGTTAATTATGGTCGGTCTTCGCGAGATGTTGGAGTCTTTCCATTTCTGAGGGAGGAACATCTTCCAGCTGCAGTAGCTGTTAGTAAGTGGTTTCAAGGTGAAAAGTGAGACGTACTGGACAAGGCGTAGGTCCAGCTCCTTAAATCTGGTAAGCCAATTCCCGACTTCTTGACGATCCCTAAAGTTAATTCTCTGTTGGAGAAAGTAAGTAGTAACTCGACTCAAAGACTCTGTCGCCTCGATGCAATAAGCGAACGCCCCGACAGTTGTCATGTCCACTGTGTCATTGCCCTTGGGTGCTGTCGTATTCGTCGATGGTGTCTCAGGCGGTGCTTCCGCGACTTGATCAGGACTTGGGTAGTGTGCTGGAAGGAATACAATCGAATTCCCCATCTTTCCGGCTGAGCGATCCCAGATACCAAAGTAGGGAGTCAGCACTGTTTCTTCTTTGTGCCAAAGGCCACCGTCTGCTGGTAATCGTCTACGCACATCGTCGGATGTCAAGCTGGTGTTCCATCTGAGCTTGTAAGTATGAACCAAATACTTTTTGGCTTGTGTCATCTTACCCAGTCATCACGGAGCAAAGCCTAAGCGGTCAGCTGGTGCCTGTAATCATCAGATGGTATAAGCCTACCTGTCGAGGTTGAAGATGCTCCAGAATACTCTCCGCCGCTCCTCCTCTTGAGTCCAGTTCTGCGATGGTGATAAAGAGGTTAAGGGCTTTAGTAAAGGTCCCTGCTGTCGGTCGTCTGTTTCAACACTGAGCTGGAGATACTCAACAGTCCTTGTAAGTGAGCCTATGATAGGCCAAGCTCTGGACATGTCTCCATTACCCATCTGGGAGAGTCCCCAAGTTAGAGGTGCTTCCCAGTAAATACAGCGCACTTACATCTGTGAAGGCTATGATGCTCAGTGCTTGTAGGTTCTCGACCGACATGCCGTCCATAGCTGATAAAAGCACTATGCTTCTGGATCTCGATGTCCATGTCTCTATCTCTTTCTCAGATAGCTTTCCATTCTCAGTATCAACAAAGCGAATGGCAGCGACTACTATTGCATGCAGTAGCACAGTGAGGCAGGGCAGTTGCTCATGGCTGTAGAAGCGGCTCCTAAACCGCGTTTCGTGTAGAATGGGTATCCATGGCTGAACCAGAATGAAGTACGCGTTGATGACTTCTTCTAGGAGTTCGGGAGGGGGTAGCTGGCTTGAAGTGCTTCCCAACTCATTGAGCTGGCTGGCTAGCTCTATGTTCGGGTTGCCGCAGCTGTCCACTCTTCGTCTCTTTCGTGGTTGATGCTGGAGATCGTTCGGGGATGACAGAGATACAGAACCTGGCGTCGCGTGTTGTGCTTGGGCTATTGATGAGTGAGCGGGTGGCAATGATAACGAGCCCGCCGAGTTGTGAACCAAGCCTCGAAGTTCCTGAATGAGACTTGAGAAGGCTCCAATAATTTGTGAAGACTCAGATGAAGGGGCTGGGTTGCTGTGCTGTGCGTTATCGAATACCGTATTCTCGAGAGCCTCTGATCTTGGTTAGTTATGAGTGGAATTATGACCATTGTACGCACCAACTCGACGGTTCAGGCCTTCTATGACTCCAGTCTTGATCCCCGGTTTATTCTTTTTCGTGTCGTATACACAAGGGGAGTCTATGCAAGTCAGTCACTATATCTCATCCTTTGACGCCTCGACATACCCAATCTTTGACAATGATTACACATTGGCTTATCTCTGGAACAGCGGAGCTTTCGCCGCCGACATCCTTGACATGAAGGGACTTCGGGGTCTCCAGCGGCAGACCCATTGCCAGCTCCACCTAACTGCACACTCTGATGGTCCATTTTGCTTGTGATTGTATGACTATAGAGTTCGCCCGCTGCCCGAGGGATCGCATAGTTTATGTAATAACGAGAGAGTTCGGAGAAGAGGAGGCGTTCGTGTGTCGATCCTTGACCAAAAACAAGCTCTGGGCCATTACCCCATGGGGATGGTGTTGTAAGCGAGCCAATGGTTGGAGATCACCATCAGCTGATGATAGCTTCGGATGTGAATGGGCCGACGCCCGAGGCTGGAGCTAATCAATTGTCGAGAGCTCGTTTCTATTGTGTCGTGAGTAAAAAATGCCGTTGGTGGTGATGAAGTTGAAGATTCCGTAAATTTGCTTCTCCTTAAGTTGTTTAATCTCTCAGTTTGTGTCACTGGAATTTCTCGTTCTCCAACCTCGCCTGAGTTACACTAAAATGCCGCCACTACCAGGGTTCTCTGACAATCCCTTCCAAAGCCGAGATGACTTTATTGAAGCCATAATTGCGTTGATCAATCCTCTAAAACAACATTTCTCACCTGCAAAATCTCGCGTTCGTATTCCAGTTGCGACAGGTGCACATTTCGATGAGTCGGCGGCACAATTAGAAGGCTTTGCAAGGCCGCTATGGGCGATCGCGCCACTGCTTTTCGGATACGACTCTATCACCAACAAAGACCTGGCAGCACGCGTAGATGAGCTAGTTCAGCCATGGGTCGACGGCTTCATTGCAGGAACCGACCCTCATCATGCAGAGTATTGGGGGGCCATGAACGATATGGACCAAAGAATGGTGGAAGCAGAGATGCTAGCGTTTGCTATCATAGCAGCACCGAAGCGCTTCTATGAGCCATTGAACCAAGACCAAAAGAAGAATTTGAAGAACTGGTTGAACTCGATTCGCGGCAAGAAGATGCCCCCGACAAATTGGCGCTGGTTTCGAGTCTTCTGCAACCTTGCTTTAGTAAAGACTTGCGGTGTCCCTTTCTCGCAAGTCAAGGAAGAGATGGATGCAGATCTTGAGCTGCTGGATAGCTTCTACATTGGGGATGGATGGTCAGCGGATGGCCCTTGGCAGACAGTCGAGCAAGCTAGACAGGAACAGGAGCTGGCTGAGAAGACCGGACGGCGAGATACGGTCGGAACAGGACGACAAGCAGACTACTATTCTGGCAGTTTCGCCATTCAATTCTCACAGGTGCTGTACTCAAAGTTCGCCGCTGATTTGGATGAAACGAGATGCGAGATGTATCAACAACGAGCCAGGGACTTCGGGGCTCAGATCTGGAGATACTTTGACTCTCAGGGTAGCCAATTTCACAGGCATAAACAGAGTTCACACTAAGCTAACAACAAACAGGATCATCGATTCCTTTCGGTAGGTCCCTCACTTACAGGTTTGCCTGTGGAGGTTTCTTTGGCGCGCTGGCGTTTGCCAAGGTGCCTAACATGCCTAAGCCGCTTGACTCACCAGGAGCAATCAGGGGGTTCCTAGCCCGACATCTGAGGTGGTGGGCACAGAATTCTACTGACATCTTCTCAACTGATGGAACTCTTACAATTGGATGGCTGTATCCGTAAGTTGATCATGGTACTCCGTGGAGGTGTCACTAATACCCCGACAGAAACATGTACATGGCCGAAGACTACAACTCTCCCCAGTCTGTATACTGGTGCCTCAAAACGCTTATAGCTGTTGGCTTGAGTGCCGACGACGAATTCTGGAACTCCGAGCCACTTCCGTATCCGCCCTTTGAACCCCCTACACAAGTCATCCGAGCTCCTCAGCAAATCCTGTGCAACCACCCGCGAGGCAATCACCACTTCATGCTAACTCCTGGACAATTCGTTGCTTGGCCGATGAAAGCAAACCAAGCCAAGTACTGCAAGTTTGCCTATTCTTCAGCCTTCGGATTCTCCGTTCCAACAGGCCCTCTGATCCAACAGATTGCACCAGACAACCAACTGGCGCTGAGCCGAGACGGCGGAGAGACTTGGGCGGTCAAGTGGAAGTGCGATGAAGTCAAGTTTGACACCCTAATGACAAAGACGGATAACCAGAGCTTGGAGAGTGTTTCCATTGCAAGCGTAAGATGGTATCCTTGGGGCGATCGAGCCGTGGCTGTCGACACGATCCTGATCCCGCCGACCGAGCAATGGCCGGATTGGCATGTGCGAATGCACCGCATACGATGTCAGAAGCCCATAGAGTCGCTTCGTGTCGTCGAAGGGGGTTTCGCTATCAACGGCCGTAAGCATGCTGATGGGATGAACTTGCCAACTCTTCCAGTACCCAATGGAGTCGTACCTGGCAGTTTCGAGGGAAACTTCTCCGATGAACGATCCACAATCGTTTCGTCTAAAGCTGGCTCTAGTGGAATCGTAACCGAAGCTCTCTTCGATAGACAAAGGGTTGACGTCGAGAGCTTCGCGCTGAAGCCAGACTCCAACACGAACCTCGTTTGCCAACGAACATTGATCCCTGTTGCATCCGTAGGCATCACGAGAGCACTAGAGCCGAATCAGGAAGTTTGGTTGAAGAGTTCTGTTTTCGCTGTTTCGTCCAATGTTGGCGAGGGGCGACACGGTGATGTGGCGAGCCTTAAGGAGAGATGGTCTCGATCCCCGGCCATTGAGGTAGAGAGCTTCGAACAGATCTTGCACAATATGTAATACTGGATAACAAGTAATATGACAGAATTAAAATGGACCTCGAGGTTATGCTTTGGATGTTTTAAATATGCTATGAGTTTGTCTAGAACATCTTATCAGGGCTCGCCATCAAAACATCCTTCGAATATCCTATTTCTCCTCTCCAGTGCTCGGTCTCCAGCGTTGCCCTTGTCACTGTGAGTGAGATAATCCAATTTATTCCACACGTCCCTCAGTCTTTGATCATACGCATCTTCGCGAAGCTCTGAGCGATCCCATATATCCCTGTATATCCCGGTTTCCTCGGGAGACTCTTCCGGGTCGATGCGGTAATCATTTTTCTCGTCAGGCAGAATTGGTAGGGGGCTATGGTCTGGCTCTTCAGCAGTGAAAAAATTGAGTAGCTGTAGCTTTTGCTCAGAGGTCAAGCGACAGATTCTATAGGTTACGTTTGCTCTGTCGGGATGAATGTATACTGCATCCTGGTCCACGCCAGATCCTGGTATTGGCTGGCGTTGGTCGAATAAGACTACACCACCGAGAATTCGGGATTCAGCCCAATACCCAACCATGTCTGCTACCCCGTTAGGATACCTATCATGACTTAAATACCAATGGTGGAAGAACATCGTAGGTTCGGGCCCATTTGGGCAATGTGCCCACCAGATCTTGTCGGACTTTGGTGGTGCCCATTCAATGACGCCGTCGTTCTTGTGCAGACTCTGGTCAAGACTGAAGAGAATTACGGCAATTTGATGGACTGCTATCGCAATTATCTCAGTAAGACGTGTATTGAAGGATCGTGACCCTGGAGAAGCGGCTTGGTATGCGAACAGAAGCTGGTCACAAAGTAATTAGTTATTATCATAGACACAAGACTATCTATATGAGGATCAACACTCACCCTAGAGTCGAATTTCAGTACAAGGGGGTCAAATCTGCTGCGGAACTCGCGTGCCTTGTCTAAAAGCCCTGCACAAAACTCATCGTGGCAATGGTTGATAGGATGATCACGGTGAGGCATTCCCCCTCTTGATTCAAACGCGACCTCGCCCAAGGGTAGTCCGTCGATAATCTGAGCATATGTGATATCTGAAATTTCTGTATCAAGAACGCGTGCAACAGCGCGTGTTACGACATCTCGATGTATCTGATCCAAGACATCTATCGTGAGTTGCCTGGAGACGGAGCCAGCTTGGCTGTCGGTAAAGCCTCCTTCGGTTGTTGATTCTTTCATTGGACTGAAACGGCATCGAAGCTGAAAAATTCAATCTTTCTACAGCACCAGTCTTGAAAAAATCAGGAGTTTAGGGTCGTTTCAGAGGGAAGGAATTTGTAGGTGAAGTTGGATGGCGCCAAGTTGAGCCAACACGTTGTACTAAGGTAAATCTGGATGTTGCGTGACTTAAGCGCCCGGCTTTGGATTTACCCGTCGACTAAGCGACGTGACAGGCCGGGGACATGACACTGTGCTCATCCTTCCATTAGTACCGGGACATTGGATCAGCATGCAAGATATTCAGCTGGGAAAGGACCGTGAGACCTCTACATCATGTTACAGACGTATGGGGTAGTTATAAATGCCCGCCGTGTTGGTTTCGGTATTTCCTTCGTCTTCATGCTGGTTTTAGCTAAAGTATACTGATATTATATATTGTTAGGTACTTGAAATGAGGAGGCCGTGTCCAGTTGATTTTCATTTGATATGGAGGTTAAAGTAGGGTTTTGTTTCAGTAGCGAAGTGTCGAGTTGACCCTAGTAGACGCCATCCGTAAAATCAACCACAATAGCTTTCTCGATAAGACCACCGACCTTGGCTATGAAGGCCTGGTGAGCTGGGTCAGTCTTGACGTAGTAGTCACGATCTTCTGCTGACTCAAAGGTAGCAACAAATCCATGGGTTATCCCATTCTACTGGCTGTCAGCACCAGATTCACGCAAGGATGGTCTGGTAGAGTTACCTGCATTCCCTCTGGAGAGTTGTCTTTTCCACCTTGTAGTGATTTAATGTAGGGCTTGTTGCCTGTAGGATGGATACACAGATCCTTCAGTTGAAGGAAATCATCGCATGTCTAAGCGCAGTCGGTTTGTCAGTCAATTGGCCAAACAGGCTTTGTTTGTGTCATGTACTTTTTTTATATCTTTTTTGTCGATATTCTCTTTGAACTGAAAAAGGACAGTGTGAGTGATCGACATGTTTGTGGTGCCAGCTTTGATATGTTGGAATAATGATTGCTATGGTGCGGAGTATTCTGAGAATTATAGATCAAGACGTCACAGATAGGACAACAGTGTGAACCTAAGAGGCCATGTTTCCGAAGCTTATTGGTCAAATACAGCCTTTACACTTCACATCACGTGGGGCACTAAGACTATCTTTGGTACCATTTGTCTCTTACTTTTCTGCTATGATTAAAATGAACCTCATGTTTGATAAAAGAAGGGGCAAACCATTGTTAACATTTCTTCAGCCTGATACTGTTCACTACTAAGGTGCCGGTGGCTCCATTTCTCTGTGTGTACACGAACAGAAACCAGATATGCTCTTAGACCCCACTCTCACCGAGTTGGGGCTCGTCCATCACCAATCGAGCCAGGTCCTGACGAAGACTCTCATGAGCTGAGAGCTGAGAACCGCTAGACATACCGGTAGCCTCCAGTGTCACCGGCTTACCATACATCAGCTTGAGACAGAGGGCGTCTGCGGGTTGCATGCGCACGGCAAACCTGAGCATGTCGTCCGCGACCAGTCCTGCGAGTGCATGAAGTTCGAACTCGATCGCAAAGTCGTAAATAGACATGGCGCGGGTATAGAAGTGAGTCGACTTACAAATGCAACGGCACTGGCCGGTGTGCAGGTTGTAGAACCTGCCATCGCGCAGGAATACAGTGACGATGTCGATGATGCATGAGCAACGTCCGGAATCAAGGCGTCGGGTCCTGGAACGACTGGCTCTGGTGAAATGTTTCTCAAAGGCTGGGTGCTTCAAGACATGTGAAGCGGGTATTTTGATCGCCTCGTTCTTGTTGTTGAAGATCTTGTAACGCCTAGAGCTTGAAAAGCAGTCAACAACCAATCATGACATGGTTCAGCCACCAGGTAAGGATCTTGATATGTACTTACGGAACGTTGCTCAGGTCCGCCATGCTGCGGGTGTAGTCTCCCGGGTCCGGAGCGATGTGCGAATAAGCTATGGGACTTGCGTGCTCAACCCCCTGTCAGTTGAACTAGGCTTGGTAATGGCTCCGCTTTGCCTGACGGGTGTATATCTTTTATAAGGACGATAAAGAGAAGGTTTAATGTTGCTTAAAAGTTCTGAATAACTTGAATTTGGCTGCTTGACGCGCTTCCTTGTTGTAAGAGAATCAAGCTTGAGGAGGACGATGGAAAACAAAAAAGTGGGTTCACTCTGAGATTCCAACAATATCAAGTCGGCTCACAGCACTTCGTGGTGTGCCATTCTATTAGTGGGGCTTATCCAGAAGGGGGGAACGAATCCTACCTTTCTTAGCCTGAGAATTACTGATATCAGATCCCCAGCTCTCGGTTAGTCTGATTGATCCTTGACTTTGCCCGTCTTTTGGCCGACCCCCACGAACACAACGCAGAGGAGGTGGTGCTGCCATCTTGGACGCCACTATCCGAACAGTACCATGCATTATGCAGCTAAAAGTCGGATATAGAGAACGGAAAACAGGTCTAGACCATCTACTGCAGAACCATCTGTTAGTGGCGTTGACTCAAGTCAGGATGAGTGAACTCTGCAAGAGTATCTCACTAATTCTGTCTCGAAAGGCTTCATATATTTTTCACCTAACCCATCTGTTGTTTATGAGCTGACAGTTCAGATAGTGATTTTGTTGTTCAGATTATATATCTTGCAGCCCCTGTAAATATCTCAGTTTCTTGGCCATTGACAACTCAAAGCACAACCAACGACCGAATTCCCAAAGACCTTAAGAGAACATTACGGACATATCCCACTTCGGGTCCGAATTTATTTTGCGCCATGGCCAAAGATAAGGGACCCAGGCCGCTATTACCGTCTAAAGCCAAAGGTGTCATCAACCCCAGAATCACGCAACATCCACCATATAGCACGTCCCGACGTCGGCCAACCAGCCCTACCAGAAAAGAAGACTCGGATAATCGCTGCGACTGTCTATCGATTAAATCAGCCCATAGTTTTATTCACTTCGGCCGAGTTGGGTAGCAGCGATAACGCCCGTGGATCAATTGACGCGATCGCCAGCAACGATGACTGCATACCCACCATGCAAAACGCGACGTATAAAAAAGAACTGCAGATCTCGCCAAGTCACAGGTCTCTTCTTGGTAGCTTTCTTGTGTCTGTCTTGATCCCAAGCTACGCTGCGCCAAGCAACGCCAACAACGGGTGCCTGCCAAGCAAACGCTATCAGAAATGGCTGAAGTTAAACAGACGACTGCTGTTGCGGTCGATGATCGTCGCTACGATCGAGATACCGATAACTCAGTGACTGAGTACGAAGAGAGCGAAAGGAGCGGCAAGTCCTGGAAGAGTTACGTCTGGGATACATGGGAGTTGCCCAAGGAGCAGCGATGGCTTCTTTTCAAGGTTGACGCTTTTGTCTTGACGTTCGCTTCCATTGGGTACTTCCTCAAGAATATTGATCAAACAAACGTCAATAATGCGTTTCTGAGTGGAATGAAGGAGGAGCTCAACATGTATGGAAATGAACTTGTTACTAGTAAGTTCTCCCGTTCCAGAGTTGCTCCGAGCCCAACTAATACTCGACAGGCACATCCATCTGGACTGTGGGTTATGTCATCGGTCAGATTCCTTCCAACTTACTTCTCACTCGAGTGTCGCCGCGCTGGGTTATCCCGTCACTTGAAGTCGGCTGGGGCATTGCGACTATCTGTACTTCAGCTGTGCACTCATACAAGGCTTTGTATGCTCTGCGATTCCTTGTTGGTCTCTTCGAGTAAGTACATCTAATCATCCCACTATTTGCGTGACCCAATTGGCTTACATGGCTTCAGATCTGGCTTCTACCCTGGTATTCACTACCTGCTCGGCTCCTGGTACACCCCTCGCGAGATCGGAAAGCGCGCCATGATCTTCTGGTTGGCTGGTAGCGTTGGTAACATGTTCAGCGGCTTCTTACAGGCAGCTGCTTACAGGAACTTGAATGGCGTTCATGGCCATGCAGGCTGTAAGTACTCACTCCTCCTCTTTCGATACATGGTGCTGATCAAATCCTAGGGCGCTGGCTCTTCATCATCGACGGCATTATCACCCTTCCCCTCGCAATCGCGGGCTACTTCTTCTTCCCTAACCTTCCTCAAGACGGAGTCAAGACCTGGTGGACTACAGAAAGAGAGCACGAGATCTCCATTGAACGAATGAAAGCCATCGGCCGAGCTGGAAAAGAGAAGTGGACCAAGGCCAAGCTCAAGTCCATTCTCCTAAGCTGGCACACATACTTCCTCCGTAAGGCATTCAGAGCTACAAGTTTTGTTACTTTTACTAACTTGGGACTTAGCTATGATCTATGTCATCTGGAACAACGGGTACCCCCAGCCCGCCATGGGCTATTGGCTCAAGAGCTTCAACGCGGACCCTCCCCCTGTCCCTGGTACCTCTTATTCAGTCGCTCAAATCAACAACTTACCTCTACCGTCCACTGCAATTTTCATCGTTATGGCTCTGTTCTGGGGCTGGCTTTCTGATGGGCCTATGAAGGGTCTTCGATGGCCTTTCATCTACGCCGGTGCCATAATTACTGTAAGCTCACTACCATCCTGGTGTATAAATAGACAGCGACTTACCCTTGGATAGATGGCCTTTAATATCGCTCTTCTCAAGATGCCTCTTTACGGAAACAACAGAGAGCGAACTCTTGTTTACTGGTTCGCAAACATTGGTGTAAGTCTTTCACACCTAAACTCGCGGAGATCGGCAGACATGCTCACAAACCCCTTAGAACGGTGCCGGCCCCCTCATTCTCAGCTGGATCAACGAGATCTGCTCCGCCGATACAGAAAAACGAGCATTGCTAGTAGCTGCGGCTAACGACTTCGCTTATGTGGTCCAAGCCGTGGCTCCCAACTTTGTCTGGAAGACTACCGACTTCCCCAGAGCTGCAAAGGGTTACAAGTGGTCCACCGTGCTCAACGCTCTGCTGAGTAAGTCGCCCGAGACCCTGATCAATCAACTGGTTTACACAATACTAACTTGCTCCTCAGTCGTCTGGACGGCCGTTGTTCAGCTCCTTCTGGCCTGGGATAGAAAGCGGCAAGCCAAGGCTCGGGAAGTGATATCAGAAGACTCCGAGGCTAATTCTCAAGAAGAGCCACACGATGACGGGAGGACTCCAGCGTACCCTGCGGAAAAGAAGACGGATCTTAGCTAGGGATTTCACTTCAGAAGATTGGATAAAGGAGACAGCTCGTAGCCCATTGGTGTCAACTGTAAACCGTTAGGCTAGTTCTTATACCAGACTTCCTGAGTTGTTAGATCATCCGGAGACAATTCTGCAACCTACTAAGTTCTCTGTGGTGATATAAGCTCTCAGCCACAAGTCTCAACTGCAAATAACACATCTGGCTCACAACTTAGACATCATACCACAAGTCCTGACCAATTGTTACTAAATCTTAGACCCCGGCTTTTCATTTTCCTATTCGAAGTACAAAAAGCTGGTCTGGGCCCTCCAACAACCGACAAGTCTCTGGAGTATTCACAGCAGCGTCCCAACCCATAGCCTCCCAAGGAATTCTTCTTTCCATCTCCAAACCTGCCTCGTTCGGCCAGAATGGTGCCAACTCAACGGACAGTTTTCCGTTCATGTGGTTGTCGTTGGGGGAAAACCAAGCACGGATGATGTGCTTTGTTCCAAATCGGGTGAAGAGATACCAGACCGCAGATGTAGGGAAATTGTGAAGTTCGATGCAGCGACCAGAGTGCTCGCAGCAATAACCCATACCATAGCTATACCTCCTGAGTCCATTCTCTTGGAGAGACTCAAGCTTTTCCGAAGTCGTCACAGTCTACAACGGTCCGTACTTCTCTTCGTACTGCTGAAGCTTGCGCTTCATTTCGCCCATTTTCACAAGGGTGATGTTGGCGAAAGTTCGACTGGCGCTGGTTTCGGCTTTTAAATCAGTGATCTGGTCCTCGGTGATGGTCTCCTCGCTCATGGAAACTCGTTGGGTGAAGTACTCGGCCAAAGCAGTCTGGTTGCTCTGAAGCGTCCACTTGGCTTCTCCAAGCATCTCCGCGAGATCGAAGATAGAGAGTCGATCAGCCATCTTGGTGAAGTCCTCAAAGGTGACTCTAGCGAGTTCGTCCATTTCGTAGTCCAAAGCGAGACCGTGAATCGACAAGCAGTGTTGCATCCGGCTGTAGTAATGCGGTGATCCGTCCCAGTCCTCTGGATTTCGGCTCGTCCATGTTCCGTTACGTAGATAACCGATAAAGTCAGCCGTTTGTTTCTCGTTCAGCCAGTTGAGCTTGACGACACCCTTCTGGGCGTCATAGGAGAGCCTGAACTTGGGATACCTCTCCAACAGATCGACCGGGACCCAATAGATTGAGTTATCGCCAAATATGACTTCGACGGTACTTTTTGGATAAGGACTAGTGTTTGATCAGTAAATATGCTACCAAATGATACAAGCATCTAGCTTATGCTTCGAATACCTACGACTCGGTCGGGTGGTTGCCGTGCATCAAGGCATCTTGACCTTCCATCGTCAGGGATTCTTTTGATTTTGTTTTCAGTCTTCGAATCTTGATAGTGACTTCAGTGTATCGTCGTCTTGCGAGTGTCAAGTCAGTGTAAGGCCATATCAACCTTTGCAGCGATGCACTAACCCTTGAGATGTGAGAGCATTTGAATGCAGAAGAAATTATGGGGAGAGCAATGGCCAAAGGGACGAAATATGGATGTGGGGCTTCAATAATAGTACATAGTCATTCCTGACATTGTAAACGAATAAATCAAGGATGGGCTAGCATTATAATAAGTACAGAACTATCAACTAGTCCAAATAACACAGGTAATTGCTGATGCTCCAAGCCTTATATGATGAGATATATGCTTAGATTTGGGGATTAGAGTGTCGTAAGTAAATAATACTTAATGTAAACTAACTTTTTTCTGACTACTTAGTACAAAATGCCCCTTGGTTTATTCTACGCTTCCCATGCCCGCCTCTAATACTCTTCTCAACTTACCAATTACTGGTCTTAACTTCCATTGAGCACTTTTGACTGTTAAAATATTGAACCGATATCTCTTATTTATATACGATATGCTAGTTGGCGACGAGGCAAACCTTGCTTGGCAGCTGATACATACTGTAGGATTCATGGTAGCAGAGATCCTCGTCAGTGGGGCCAATAGGAACCTTTGCTTGTCAGCTGAAATTGATAGACGCCCTTTTGACGCTCAGGCCATAATAAGCGCGTCTTATTCCCCACCACTCACCTCATTTCACTCAGTACCCATGCCCATCTCACCATTGGCTTCATATCATATTAATTGGTCTTCCAGGCCCAACTCCCTCGGTTTCAGCAATGGAATCTCAGCGCGGTACTTCCGAAGTCAATCAAGCCAATCGAAAGCGTGTCATCACTGCTTGTCTGACCTGCCGCCATAGAAAAGTCAAGTGTGATCACGCACAGCCAGTTTGCTCACCGTGTAAGAAAGGAGATCGGGTTTGCACTTACACAAGCCCGCAACCAACTTCGCAGTATTCCCGCCCCGGGAACGGTAACCGAGTATCAAGAAGCAACCGACCAACTGGTCAAGACGAGATCCGGAACCACCTTGAACGGTTGGAGCAACTTCTAGACCGTGCACTTAGCGGCGGTCCTACAGTCTTCCAACAACCGGCTAAGACAGTTTCCAACCCAGGGAATTCGCATGCAAAGAACCAGGGACTGGCTTTACCACTAAATTCTCAGGTAGAAGCCTTATCAGCTGATGGTTATGATGGCGCGTTGCTCCTCGAAGGCCAAGGGGGTCAATCTCGTTGGGTATCATCTCTTCACTACTCTCTACTGGCTAATGAGGTAATTGAATTTACTCACTGAAGCTTCTGCTTCTAACATACAACTCCAGATCCGTGACGTTAAAATGTTGCTCGGAGGCCCGTCTGGCGATGCATCGAGAGAAAGCTTGGCAACAGTTCGCTCAGAATCCCCCTTTCCATTCTCAGGACCTTGGACGAATGACCTCCGGCCATGGGCGCCGCCTTCAGCAGATGCATGCTTGATTCTACTTGATACGTTCTACACTCACGTTGATCCAATGGCCAGAATAGTTCACAAGCCTACGCTCAAACGCCGACTGATCCAGTATATCGACCACACATACGGCGTGAATGCTTCAAGCTCTGACGATGGAGACGTTTTGATCACTCATTCCGGCGAGGATATTCATAGTTTTGAACCATTAGCGTTGGCTGTCTTCTATTCAGCTGTCAATAGTCTTTCGGCTGAAGAGGTATCGTTACAACTTTCTGCAGAAAAGGAAGCATTCCTTTCCCAATTTCAACATGGCGTGCAAGTCGGTCTAGGGAGAGAGAACTTCTTGACTACGCCAAGCATTGAAGTACTTCAAGCATTTGTACTGCTTTTGGTGAGTCTTTACTCTTTACTCCCCCCATATCAAAGTTGCGTCCTAGCTAACTTGTCCCTAGACTTGTCAGTCGCGGGAAGATGACATGGCAAAAACCTGGACCCTTTTAGGTCTTGCTCACAAGATGGCGCTCTCTCAGGGTCTACACAGAGAGCCCTCACTGTTTTTATCCACAGGCATGGACCTTGTTCAAGTTGAGATTCGCCGCAGGTTGTGGCATCAGATATGCCACCTCGACTACCGCTCTGCAGAAAGCAGGGGTCAAGAACCAACTATATCGGACGAGGACTTCACCACCTTTCTCCCACGAAACATATCGGATGAAAATCTCCTTGAGGGGGGCTTCGGCGGGACATCTACACCGGCTGGATTTACCGACATGACAGTTCACTTGATCCGTCTGTATGGTCACCATTGTTTCAGACGAATCGTCCGAGGCACTTACAAACTTGAAAGGATGACTAAATCACAAGAAGCCAAGAAGAATGATGACACGAACCCAATCATCGCGCTTCGGTCCTTATTCGAGGAAGTCAGGGGCATGGTGGACGAGATGGTCAATCATTTCCAAACAAATTACTTACAATACTGCAACCCACAGATTCCGGAGCAACGAATGGCAATTGGACTTGCAACGGTAGTTGAATGGCGGTGCTGGTCTATCTTCTGGTTGCGAACCCCAAAACAGTACCGAGAGTCTGTCATTACCCCTGAAGTCCGACAAATGTACGTATGGCCTGGGGAGGCGCTGCAGCTCTCTTTGACAGGAACCAAAGCTGATAAATACTTTCAGAATATTAGAGAAATCGGTCAACCTCATCGAAAGCCTGAACACGATGCCAGATGATAAGGACGCCCAGCGATTTGGGTGGCACATTGGCGGCCATGCATGTTTCCAACCTATCATGCACATTGTCTCTGAGCTTGATATTCCCGACTTCGATGCTCCCAACCGACAGGCACTGTGCTCACGAGCGCTGGGGGCATTGAAAAAGACTATGGTCACGAGGGGTCGAGAGGCAACACCAATGTGGAACGCAATGAACCGTATCATCTCAAACTGCCTCGCCAAATCTACCTCAAGACACTTCCCAGTGACGCCATTCCAGGCTGCGTGGACCGACTTGTCCTTGAAAGAAACCACTCAAGGACTAGGCTCTTCTTCCACTACGCCGAACCCAGCACTGCTACCCGACATGCCACTTTCCGGAGAATTTACATCATCAGCTTCATTGCCTGACCTCACAGTATTGGGGAGCATAGAAATGCTGGAACCCGACATTATGTTTGACTGGGTACGTGAACTTGTATCTCTCTGGAAGAAGCCCCACCGCTGACAAGATGAACTAGGGGTTTTGGAACATTGACCCTGCAGCTCCTGGGCCATATTGAAGCCAGATTTGTTCTGTCTGCCTAAAACATAGGTTGGCAGCCCTGAGGATGGGTTTGTATAAGTCGCAGGAGAATCCTAGTGACCAGATGGCTAGTTTTGAGCCCCATCATGATATTGTTGTGCTACTGGTCCTTCTGGCAGATATTGTTCTTTATAGGCTAGCTCGTAAGCTGTTAGGTTAGTAAAGGCCGAGAAGAAGTCATGAGCAACTTACAAGTAACTTGACACCATGCTGCATTAGATGGTGTACGAGGTCTGCTGTGGTCTCTAACCAACGACATATTGGTTCTAGCTCAAGCTCGAGGGCATATTGTGTAGTCCTTTATTAGTGACCGTGTAGTAGCCGATTCAATGAGTAGAAACATTCCACCAGTCTTGGCCTAACACTAATTCGTCAGTACTCACCACTAAATTCGGCGCCATCACCTGAGTATATCAAGTAAGTAGGGGAGTAGTTTGCTTCTAAGCTGACCAGCTCCGTCAACTAGGAGGCATATCTGAATATATGACCGGCCTGGGCCAATTTTTTGGGTTCAGGAGCTGGGCAAGACGTGACACCGTGGAGGTGACAGAGCAATAAAGACAGCGGGATTATACCAAGTAGGTATCATACTCCAATTCGATTCATACTGCTGATCAAGCGTCCTGAGTCAACCGCAGGACGAAGGTGGCCGCTCGTGTGGTGAGAATTGGGGAGAGAAAGCGCTATAGCGCCAGCGCCAGACGTATCAGGCTTTTCACAGCGGAAACTGCACATGATCTCGAAATTATCTTCGATCGTGGTTTATGTGCCTCCTTCCATGATTTGTACGACGGCTTGAGTAAGGTAGTGAGAGGGTAGTAAACGTGTACCCAGGAAAATCTGGCTCGGGGCCACTGCGAGTGGTTTGATAAAGGTTATAGACCGTCTTCGGTTTGTTTCTGTATCCTGTCAGCCTGAGAACACGGTATTACTTAGAAGAATGTTTGTAGCTTTCATCTTACCTACAGTGACTTATAGACAGTCAGGGGCTTACTGACTGAAAGGCAACTGTTTGAGGGCAAATATGGTTGTTATTACACGGAACAAATCATAGCAACTAGCCAACCCAAAAGCCTCAGGCTACTAGGGAGACTCATCACTGACGAGGGGGTGATCCAGCGGGTAGTCACGTCTCCTAGTGGAGCTGCAGTCGTCCGGCCCACCACAGAGCTCAGTCTGAAGAGGGCCAAGCTGCGAGATTGTGCGTTTGTGTTACACGAAAGGCCCGGGTACTTTTATTTCTTCCCACAACTTTTCCTTCTTTTCCTCTTTCTTACAACACTCCTCCACAAACTCGGGTACCTGCTTCCCCTGCTACAAGAAAATCAAAGATCGAAAGCAGCCACCATGTCTAACAACCACGACAACGGCAAGCAACCTTTTAAAGGAGACCGTCGTCGGGACAAGTGGGCTATGGATCTCGCAAAGTCTGGCGGACTCGAGATTGAGGATCCGTCCGAGGAGCACCTCGTCGAAGCCACTAGCTCTTCTGAGAATGCTTCCCTCACCGTCGTGGGTCAACCTCTGTAGGTATCAGTCTCACCTCTTGTCTTGTTTGCTTACTGATAATTCACTTTAGTCCTGGTGCCGGGTCTTCCGAGGATGCTTTCATCGTTTCCATGGACCAGCGTCTGTATGTATCTGTGTCATCTTGCTTCACTGATCATTACTGACAATCAAACTTAGCCCTGCTACCCATTTCACCGTCACCATCCGCTTCCCCCACGGCGACGTCCTCTTGCCCTGGTTTGTTGTTAGCCGCTATCCCATGTTCGCTGGAATGTTTGAGGGCGGTATTCTCCTGTGGCCTGGTGCTTCTCGGCGTCAGGCTCAAATCATCACTGACTACCTACGGGCCCCCGGCCCCAGATACAAGATGGCTGCTTGCGAGCCTTTGCCCCATGAGGAGAGATTGGAGCGAGAGTTCACCGATGCTCTGGCAATCAATGCTCAAGCGACTTCTTTCAATCTTGTTGAACTTGCGGGTCTGGCTCTGGGCCACATGGAGGCGTATGGAGAGATGGTTCCCCTTACCAGAATCATGGTCAACTTCATGGCTCAGGGCGAATGGTACCAGCGAAATCGGCACTATGTTCAAAACTACGTGGCTCACCGTTTCACCTCCACCAACCCAACGCCTGTGCAGCATGACCGCAACGGGTTCGAGCTCCAAACTGGCGACCCCCTGATCGACGGTCTTGTTGGGGCAATCAATAGCCTCCGCTTCCCTGACTTGCCCTTCCCTCCCTTCCCTCCTCACCGATTCTAAATCCAACCCTTGAGGAGATCAGGGTACACTGTAAGGCTACTGGGCCTGTTACTGAAATGATTTCGGATGCTAATCCTATTCAAGGTCTGGCAAAGTCATCTCCAGAACAGCGGACTAAGCACATGCACCTCGAGTGTACGTCTTGATCCAGGCTGGATCTATTGGCTGCTTTGTCCAGGTCAAGTCAAAGTCCAATGTTTTGGTGTAGCTGCCTCCTCACAAACCACCAAGTTGCCAGTATTGAGACTCAATCAGACCAGGAACTATGGTAATTACAGACCCGAAAATATTTGTTCTTTGAACTGCATTCTGACCATATGACAGATTTGGGAATTGTCATAATAAGAAGGGTTGCTGGGAGGCTTACATGGGGTCTGATGCATGGTGTGGTTCTTGCTCCATAGCACGATAGGATATAGAGTTTACCCTAAGAGACACCCTGGCACACATTTATGACTCAATGGTGTGATATTTTGATATAGGTAGGATTCATTGTACATAGTGACTAAAGCTGTAACTCCAAGTGACTGTCATTAGGTTTTGATAAATCTGGTGAACTTTTAATAAAAAAGATCGATGAAACTTGTCAGAAATAACAGGTCATCCCAGGTTCACCATTAGCGTTGGGTGTGTCCATAATAAGTTGGTTCTCTAGTAAGTGGACCTGAGGGTGTGTTGGTGACCCATGAACACTCGCCCCCCGATAACTCCCCCAATGATTATACGAGGTTTCCATGGGTAATCACTTTCAACTCTTTTAGGCATAAAGTGATTATTATGAACAATTTATCTACTAGAAACCCATTTATCCCCTTTGACTAGCAAATCATAACTCTTGCCGTGCCATAATCTTCCGGCATCCCCAACTAGATCTTCTTACAGAGTTGAGCGCGACCCTTGAACACTTGAGCGGTCGCCATACAGAAGCTTCCGAGAAGCATAGACGCACCTGCAAAACACATCAACCCAGTAAACCTATCCCCCTCCCTGTCTTTGATGGCCCCTTTGATAGGGAGTCCGGTCAGAGCGCCTAGGGCAATGGCCAGATAAAAGCCTCCTAACTTAAACCCGATCTTATTAACCCGGTCTTCAGCAAGAGAAATAACACATGGAGGGCCTAGACTGACAAAACCGCCACTGGCAAACCTAAAGAGCAGGGCGAAGATGATAATACCGCCTTTAGAGGTGTAAAACTCGAGGGGAAGTCAAAAAGCCAGGATAAGAGCTCCAGAGAAGCCAGTCACGGCGACCATAGTATTAAAGGGGCCAATCCTGTCACTTATCAAACCAGGCACGATTCGGCCAAATAGTGAGCCGGCGTTGGCGATGGCCAAGGTATAAATAGCGAAATCTTTATATCCCCGAAGTGAGGCCATCTCTGGGAGATAGTTTAAGGGTGCGAAGAGTCCCTATATGGTGAAGAAGCATCCCAGGATGAAGAAACCCCAAGGTCCTCTCTTGAATCTGTTGGTTTCACTGCTAGGTAGGTCTGATCTTTTCATCGGTCGTGAGACTTTGCCGAGAGGGGGGAATGGGGAATTGCATAGAGCATTGGCGATGACTAAGAGGATTCCTTGCAAGAGAGCAGTCCAACGAACGGCAGTCGCGAAGCCGACTTCTTCGATGAGTCGAGGGATCATGCAGGGTATATTACACCTCCTGAGTTCATGTTAGCCAGTCTTGAGGAGGATACGGTTTTCTTGTCTTGCCTAAACTACTCCCAGCGGAAACAATACCGACAGCCAAGCCCTTCTTTGTCGAGAACCATTGAGTGGCTGTTGCCATAACGGGCAGAGACAGGCCAGCAGCGGCCAGACCAAAAGCGACGCCCTGAGCCAGCATAACTTGCCAGTACTTTGTGCAAAGGCTCAGCATGCAGATGGAGAAGACAGCCATGATACTGAAGGGCAGTAGTGTCTTGCGGCAGCCATAGACATCGATCATCTTGCCAACAGCGGGACCAAACATGAAGAGCATAAATATTTGGAGTGTAGTGATCCAGGCTAAGGCCGAGGAAGTCTGGTCTCTGAACATGACTTCAGAGTAGTACAACTGAAACATGCCGCATCTAATATCAAAGATCAGTGGCTAGGTCCGACGATGGAGAGAGATCGAACTCAGGCGTTGACATAGCCGACAGAGCAGAACTGCAACAAGAACGAGCCAGCAACACAAGCCCAGGCTCTCGCTCCTCCATCAGGGGGGATTCGGTCATTGTTCTCGCTTGGCTTGTTGCTCTCGAGCTTAGGCGAGTCGGACATGGCGGGAGAGTGCATTCTTCCGGGGAGGTCGTTGAGTTAAGACTTGACGCGGTAGTAGGTAGGTGAGAAAGCTGAACTGATACTTTTGACTTGAACTGTTAGGAGAACAATCGGGATAAGGAGGAGGCAGAGAAAGAGATTCATGATGAGAATTGTTGTCTTTTATGTTAATTTGAAAGATTCTTCGGTGGTTTAGATCAAACTTGGACGGGCCGAATCTCGTGCGAGGCTGAGGAATTTGGGAAAGTGTTACATGCGTAACAAAACGGAACTTTGCTGTGTTGGCTGGTATAATCCTTCTCGGTCTTCACTAAGAAACTCGTACGAACTTGACCTCGCACGAACTAAGCTCGCCCGAAAGACCCCTGTTGACTGGGACAGGGGTGCGATCTTAGCGATGCTAAACCCACATGGCATGGTGTCAGCCAGGAACCCCTGACATGGTTTGAATATCACCAACAACCTGAGAAACTTGATGATTGCCCAGAGCAGAACAGCCATGGCAGTAAACCGAAAACTTATTTCGCCTTGTTCTTTAGTAATTTATACCGATTCTTTAGGCTTTACTCTATTATCTCGGAACAATGAAAAGACCTGTCTTTTAATATCTACCTACATTATTCCCTCGACCTCCAGATTCAGTTCCAAAAAACATACGGATAGCTGTAGCAACTATCGTTACTAGATGTGTCAAGTGAAAGCAGGATTTTCAATACAAATCATGGGTGGGCAGTGTTCCTTGATTGTAACATATTTCTGCATCTCTACGGCCTCAGCTCCGTAAATGACAAGGCAGCAAACCTTCAACAACAAACAGTTGTTCATCAATGCTAGACGTTTGAAGAGGGACTGGCAGCCTCAGTCCAAAGCTCCAACGAGCTAGTTACATTAGAGCGTGCGGAATTACATACCTAAGTTTGCGAGTCTAGGCAGCAACATCAGATTCGGAGCAGATGAAGTGAGTGTTTGGGAACGCTACACGCGACTACCCTCTTCTTGGATGTCAATAACCGGCCAGAGGCAATCACAAGACACAAAAGGTTTGCCTGAGGCAACGTCATTCTTGCGTTTCTTCAGTCACCAAATCAATTTGGACCGCTTGCTGTGGCTGGAGGTCTTTCTCCTGCACGACTTTTAGTGTCAACCAATAGGCTCCAGCCATGCACTCAGTAGGTACTGGGACCTAAGCTTCCGCCTCACAATAATAGCAAATAAAGACTCTATTCGATAGGTAAATAGGTCATGTTAGGCATCTTCACTTTAAAATGCATTCCCCTCTCGCAATCGAGGAGTTACAAGTGGACTGATATGTATCATGTCCGAATTCCCTTTGTGCGTTTTAATCATGTTGTGAAAGAAGTGTCACAGCGGACCAACGCGCGTTGTGACTGGTGCATCTTCTCTTCTCGAAATGATACAGGATCTCTGTGGTCTTCTGTGAATGTAAAAGAAAAGCGAAGATCAGAGCCTTCAACCTCCACGTGGTAGCGTTGGTGCATGACTGCAACTCTGTACCTGTTGTCGCGAAAGAGATCCCAGCAGTTGGAGATTGGGACCATGCGCTGCCTCGCCTTCTTTAAGTCCGCATGGAGAACCTTCAGGGAACTCTAATGAGCAAAATGATAACTTGGGCAAGGTAGTTAAGGTCATAGAGGGACTGTATTCGGAGGGGTACTCTCAGCTAATATTACATGGGTAAGACTCCTTCCCATAACCCCTCGTGGTCAAACACTGACAACTTCGTCCCCATTATTCCAGCCAGTCCTGTTGCAGCCATCATTACATGTCCATCGTCACATCGTGTTCATCGTTACATTTCCGTAGTCCATCGTTCCAAAACTGATCCGTCGTCGGATACCATTGCAGCTTACCAGCGGTAAACACCAGGTGGGTAGTTGGCCAGGTCGAGGTCGATGAGGCCATCGTCTCCGATGACTCTGAGCTTTCCGTTGCTGTCATAGGGCCCATCTGTCCCGGCCTCGGTCTCATCCTCGGTCTCTTCAGCTTCGGAATCTTCACCCTCGGTGTCTTCGGCCTCGGTTTCTCCAGCCTCGGATTCACCTTCATCTTCTTTAGCACTTCCGACTCCGGTTGCTTCCTCGACCTCAGTTTCCTTGTCAGACTCCTCACCAGACTCCTCAACAGACACCTCCTCCTCGCCATCTCCGTTGATCTTGACCCAGGCATTCTCGCGGCGGGCGAGAGACTCCTTGAAGCGCTTCACGGCAGCCTGACGCTCAGCATCAACGGTCTCCATGAGTCTGTCGTTGGGTTCGAAATTGCTCACAATTCTCGCCTGGACTTCAACCCACTTAAAGTTGAGCTCGGGGTACAGGGGCTCCAGGACACTGTAGGTGTATGCCAGCATGAGGTTGGGCTCCATGTAAGGAAAGAGGCTCTTCATGTACTCGGTGGCCTGGTTTTTCATTTCGGTGATGTCACTGTAGACGGCCTGTGAATAGACATGAATGGCAAGATCATAAGCCTCTTCGACGTCCTGGCGGAGAGTGAAAGTGTTCACGTCATGAAATTGAATTCTTCCAGTGTAGAAGAAACGCACCATGGCGTGGATGGTGGCCGCGGGAGCGAATGGAAGCGAGATGATGCCCCATTTAGTGACTCTCTTAAGGAATTCAGGGCACGTGAGATTGACTGCCTCGGCGTGGACGAACTCAACCGTAGGGCCAACCTCGCCTCCTTCCATGGCGCCAAAGTAGATGGCAATCTTGGCGCTGTGAACATTTGTTGTCAGTACTCCTTAACGTGAGTTAATAGAAGTGTCAACTTACCCTTCGCCAGTCAGTCGCTCTGCAGGTCCAGGTTCCTCCTGCATGGCTGCTTTACTCCGCTTTGGAGTGAAGGTAGTAATCTAAATGAACTTTAGCCCACAAAAGGAAACGAAGAATACGCTGAAGTAAAAAGGGCACCCACGTTTTTGTTTGTTCGGGCAGAAGCGTGGAGAAGGTTGACTTCGAGCGGATGTCGAAGAATGTTTTGAGGGTGAAGCGAGGAGAGAGGGGAAGAAGTTCGAACGCGAGAGAAATGTTTTGATATACGGGCGGGTAGTGCGATTTGACGTGTGACGAGAACGGCCTTGGTGCCCTGGTGACCTTTTTTACAAGGCACACCACACTAACGAAACGTCATTGGCCTCCTAATCCAGACGCTCATACGCTACTCTTCTGCAATTTAGTTCTCTGGTCCTCTAAAACTATCCTGCATGAGCACTGAGTGCTTGGCTATAGGCCCCATGCCTTCACAGGAATATGTATGTGTGCTCTCTGCTATTATTCTCCTCTGTACACTCCAAGATATCTTACCACCCCGTCTCCCAAACTTCATCCGCAGCTCGTCGTCCCTTCACAATGTTCATCTTGACCCTGCATTATCATCTCTTCATATCTGCGTTGCTAGGAAACAAAGCATGCCCATCCATGACTCGACTGTGCATCGTTGCCTTCGAGTGACGCTGACAACGCTGACATCCGACAAGCGTTACACGCGCCTCACCCTTGGAATTATGCATATTATCACTCTCTTCGCCAGGGTCATAACCATGAACATCACATATGCATTTATACTCCAACCCCTGACTGACCTTTCCCGTCTAATATCTCCAACTAGTGCGCTGAACTGACTATCCCAGCTCTGACGTGCTTTTCGGTGCGTAGCATGCTTCCAGGTCTTGTATAGATCACACTGTTTCTCCAAACGCAACAGTATAGCAGTGGAACTCGTCGGCGACGATTCGACACTCAGCCCCCTGAGCCTCTTAGCAAACCATTAGCCACCGGGAGACCTCAGACCTTACCAAGTCGTCAACTGGGATGTTGTAGCTTGCCACAGCTCCCAGATTCCCCTCAACAGTGCCCTTGATGCCTCTAGAAGACCTCGAGGTGCTACAGGTCTTGAGGCGCTTTGTCGAAATCCGCTGTGTTTTATTCCTACCCAGGATACCTCGCAAGATGATCAATCACCCATCATTGCCTTCCTCCACATCTTTCGGTCTCTCAGGGCCCTTTGTTTGACAAGTTGTATGTCTATTCAACGGTGTCCTCGTTGATCACACCTTGCTGACAAGAACGCTACAGACCCTGCCTTAACAAGTACCCAACCCGCTAGAAGGCTATCTTGGTCGGCAAAACTACCGCAAGGAGGTTTCTCTTTCTCGCCATCAGTCCTTTCAACTCTTGTTGACCTCGAAGCACTCTCCTAGGAGAGCAGGTCATAAGGGGAGAACATCGCACCCGAGGAAGCAAGCCCCTTGGCGAAGCACCAAGTTGCCATGGACCGCCCCCGAGTTAGACACAGACACTCCCCAGGACCTTTGAGATCAGTAAAGCACCACCGTAACCGGTTTCAATGGAAGAGTGATCTGCTGTGTGGGCTTCTTGAGAACTGCGGCGGCGCTCTAGCTCTGTCTCGACACTCAGGGGCTAATCTAGTTCGGTAGGCTTGACCGTTGGAGGCCGTTACATTCCCATTAAACTTTCACTATTTTAAAGGGTCTGTTGCCTTGACAATTTGATGACAACAGCCAATAGTTGCGATGTCAAAGAGGCTCAGGGGCTGGGCGCTCTTATGCTGAGACACGCACTCTTAGTTATCAGTGTCACTACTATATCAAGAACCTTACGCTATTCGTCCTTGATCTCAGAGGCACACTAAGAGTAGGAAAGTCACCTAGGTGAAGACCTCTCTCGTTGTCCGAAGTACTTGAGGGCAGCTGGTAAGCGGCGGGCTCGAAGTGCATTCTTCTCATCACGCCGGGCAGCCAGGATTCCTTCAAGTTTCTACTATTTTACCATTTTAATTGCTTTGCCGCTGACCTGCGCTGTCTGAATAGCTAGCCAATGGCACACTCCCCCTATGATCAAGGTCCACGATCCCCCGTGACCCTCGAAGTTCCCACCACAACTATGTCTTCGCAGACTTATATGAAACCACCCTTCAACGCTCATCCCAGATTCGAGAGGGAGAATATAGTTCTTTCCAAGCTTCAACCCCATTATACCGAACCGCTCCCCTAATCCAAGAGAAAAATGTCATCAAAAGACCGTTACCCTCTAATACTAATCCTCCGTTTCGTCGTTCAAGCCCATCACCGAGAGCCCAGCATATATCCCCAAGTCCAGTTCAGTATCAATAAGTCGCTGTAACATCATATTTTCGTTCGAATGTAGATCAGCGGTTTGTTCCGTCCTTTTGGCGGAATCAACGCGGGCGCCCTTACCCCTGAGTCTCGAAAGCCCTGTGAACTTGTTGCCATTAGGCTACGCTCGCCGTCTTATTGCGAGACGGGAATCCTGAGAGCATCTTCTTGTTGATCATGTTCTTAGACCCAGATAATCTGGAAGATTAGAGGATGTGCCGATGAGGCTTCTCTTTATTACAAGGATTCTTGCCAGCACGATGAAGACTCGGGAAACCAAACCTTGGCTTTGGCTACACTTACGCAGGTTTGCTGTCAGTATTCGAGAGGTTCTCCAACAGGCTCTTGACGAAGCATCATACCAGTTGCTCTATACATCATCCCAGTCAGCGATGAAGCACTGCACTGCCGCTATGGCGGCTCTGGGTAAACAAGCGAACAGAGTTTCTTCTTGACTGAGAGCTGAAGACTTGCCAGTAGTGATATACCTAGTGGCTTCTGAGTCCACATGTATGCAAGTTTATCAATACTGAGAGGTCATAGCAAGCTATGGCAAGACTTTTCCTGAATGCCCTTTACGGTGATGAGATGTGCACTGACACAGGGCTGTCTCTTCGTTACGCAGGGCTCGCATCTGCCGCGACATTGTCGATGATTGTTATAGAACCCATCGATGGGTTTATCAACCAAGCATTTATCACACCCCGACTCGTTGCCTGCAAATAATGTGGGAGGACTTCTCAAGTCAAAATCGAGACTCCTTCCGCTCATATATCCCTTGAGAGTACCTTGTTCCCGAGTCGATGCTTCGGTGACGATGCAACTTGATACACACCGTCAAGGATGGCATTGGCTATTATATATGGGTTGTCCTCGAAAACACGCATTGCTTCCCATTCGCTTACAATGAGCACGGCGCTCTCTACCATGTTTGGAGCAAACAGCAACAAAATGGTTTGAGCGTGTCGACATCTGTGGAAGGGATACAGCATGCTTCAGTCTCCCGATGAAGGCGCTTCTTGGGGACAGAAGTCGATACATGGTGGGAAAATCCTTTGCCGCAGATGTCGTGCGTCTTCTTCCTAGGAATTGCTTCCTGGAATTCAGCTGATGCACTGTAGAGCATAGAGCGAATTCGAGTGGCGTTAAACAGATCCAGTGCCTGGTAGCCAACGTCTCCCGGGGCTGAGTACGAGAACGCATGCTATATCTTGTTTATTGTAGGGCTTCGAGCGTGGCTTGAAGTAAGGGGGCGTTGGGCTTTAGGGTGGTTCCAACTGAAGTCCATGAACTAACGATGCGCTGCTTTCTTTGTCTCTTGGTAGATTAGCCGATGTAACCTTGCTTGGTGGGACTCTTGTATGCCAGAAACTTACCCTTCTTATATATACTCGCAGGATCCCAAGGACAGATGAAGGAAACAGTGAGATGAGACCTCACCGTCCAGCAAAGATGTTCCAGTCTTCCCCATCTCCGCTGAGTGAGTTTCCCGGAATGTGCGGACAAGGCAGGCCAGTAGTGGAGGATCTGGTTCATCTAACTTGTTCCATTGTGGCTTGAATAGTTCGATATCAACGGACCGGAGGTGATAGGAGCCACTGATTTGACTCTATTCTGGCCTCGGCCAATATGTCGAACACCACAGCACAACGGCACCGGGTTGAGTGCCAATGTAATGAATATATACTAGGATTGAAAGGGCCATTGCCTGACTGTATGCTGGTACTATTAAAATTTTCGAAGTAATATATATAATTTAGGAGGATAATAATGGTTGAAGGGGGATAAAGAAAGGGGGATGGAGGTGGGAAGAAATGAGATATATATACTTCCAAACCGCACGTAGAGGGAGTCTCACGTCCTTCCGAAAATTGTGTCAAATCGTTGCCAAATTGGAATGCATGTTTCTCTTCTTCCTTCGCCTGTTTCATTTGTTGTACAATTGGTCATTTGCTCTGCCAACACCAACATCTCAATGACATCAACACCAATAGCCGTAGTATGTCGCACCCACTGATCCCGCGTTATCCCCCATCAAGTTTCCTGTCTGTGACGTTGCCTAAGTAAAGCTCGGGAATTAGCATGAGTGACAGCTTGCAAGAAAGCGTCTTCGTTTGCCAATCTCACGCAGCCAAAACGGAAACAGAACAGTACACAAACACAAAGCAAGAGAAACATGAGCCCGCATTCTATATCACTTCTTTGCCATAAATGTGCAATTTTTTGCTACACACATGATCTGATGCTGCGACTTGAACATGCACTCGCTCTGCAACCTGTGTCACCTGCAAGTGCCACAAGCATCAAGACCATACCACCACTTGCAAACATTAACTCAGACAGGCTGGGCTACACTAACAAGCTGGTCAAGCATACCGAAGCATATGGCCTCAAGACAAGCTACGTGTCTCGTATTTTGCTTGTAGACAATTGTTACTTCTCACTTCAAATCAAATCACATATCACTGCCTCAAGTTTGACTAGGTAAATTCCATCTTTTTGTAACAAATGACATGGTCCCAACAACCATGCTCCGATAAAAACATGCTCTTATACCTTCTTCGCTTCCCTCTAACCACCCAATGAATATCCCCTCATCACTTTTACGAGCCTTGTACCCCTAAAATGACAATCGTGATTCCAGGTCAAGGAAACGAATCGTAAATAATCACATTACTGCCACACTTGTACGGTATGTCTAAACCCGAGACAAAGCTTTCGATACATCATGATCCTTTCAACGCCCGCTTTGCTTCTGTTGTTCATCTCTAAGCGACCGACGCGATGACTAGCGCAGCCACATTCTCCTCTTCGCTTCGCACCGTAATCTTTGTCGTGACACCAGTTTTTGATGAGTAAGCCATCCGTACGTTGGCAACCACCCGACCTCCACCGACTGTCTTGCCGAGAAGCTTGAGTGTGTGGGTGGTCTGGTTGACGGGCACATCGGTGCCCTCGAGAGGCTGGAGCGACAAAGCCTTGGTAAGTTGCTCTGTAGCGTCTGTGAAATTGTCAGTGTCATGTCTTCCATGAGCCCGGTATTCGACTTACCCGCAATGCTCTCCATACCACTCAATTGGAGAGTTTCTGTGACCTCCTCTCCAGAAGCACCAACCTGCTCCCAGATGTGGCTGAAGTTGCCAGCGAATGTTGGGATCACGTAGTCACTGCCAGCAAGGTCGAACTCGGCCACCTCGTACTCATCATCGTAGCCGGAATCCTCAGGCTCGCCTGTTGAAGGGTCGATCTCCTTGCTGGTAAACTTAAGGACGTTGGAGAAGGTGGAGATGGGCAGAGAAGCCTCACCGCCAACCTTCTTAAAAGCAACATAGACCTTGCCGGGCTCATCAGTTGCAAGCTTCTCAGCCTGGATGATGAAGACCTCCTCAAGCTCCTCCTCGTCTGCGGGAGTAGCGACAACGGAGACGTTCTCAAGGACAGTGTCGGGCAATGTGTTCTTGACCTCATATTGGAGGACAATGTGCTCCTTGAAGATGTGCTTGACCAGACTAACAACATACTCGGTCTCAGCCTCAGTAAGCTCGATAACAGGCGAAGACTTGAGGACGCTGCCAAACTCCTTCATCTCGGGGATCTCGAGCAGCTCCTGGGCATATCGTTGAGCCTGAGCGGAAGCAGAAGCGACAGCCTCAGCTCCGGTAGGCTTGGTAGGGCCAACCTTCGGGGCCTTGAGTGTAGGGGCAGTGGCAATCAGCTTCTTGGATCGGTCCTCAGCGTCGGCTTGCTCCCGAGTAACCACAGGGATCTTGGCGATATCGAAGGGACTATCGAAAGCGGACTTGTCGTCTGATGTGACGTACAGGACAAGCTGCTGCTCGAAGTAGGGGAGGGAGAACATGTTCTCTGTTTTTTTGTTAGCAGGGAGCGACAGTCAGTGGTTAATTAGTGCTTACCATTCTTGACGAATCGAGCTGCCAACTCATCATCCTCCTCATTCATGAGCTTGAGGTTAAGGGCAGCACGATCACGGACCTCATCATCGACATCGTCCAAGCATCGGGTGAGGAGCACACGGACACTGCTCTTAACCTCAGGGTCCTTCTGGCCAACACCGAACTTGGCGAGGGCTGTGACAGCAGCAGCTCGCACAATGGCATTCTCAAGAACCACTCGGTTATAAATATATCGAATATACTTCGTCGGCTGAGCGGTCTTGGGGCCCTCAAGACCAATAAGGTGAAGAATTCGAACAGCCAGCTTGGTGAACTCGCAATCCTCAATGAATTCGCAGAGGTGGGCAAGCGCATCCTCCTTGGAATCAGGCACAAACTTGATCAAGTCGAACATGCTCTCCACAACAGCCCTCTTGAACTCGTAGCCACCCTCATCGCGCAAAATTCCGCTGAGGAAGGTGAGCATACCAGCCTGCTTGCTGGGGAACTTGAGGCACAAGGTTCGGATAGCCTCCACGATTGTGATCTTGAATTCGTCGGTAATCTCGGACATGAAGGTGGAAATCTGCTTCATTAACCTGTCGACACTGGCCTCGTTACCGGTCTTAAGGAGCGTGGTGATAGCGAAAGTGGCAATGGATCGGTTGCTGTTGGAGATGAGAAGTTCGATATCGGGGTTGCAGGCATTGACGGCGGTAGGCTTGAAGCTGGCAAAGTTGTGGAGGATTCGGAGAGCGGCGAACTTGGTAACAGCGCGGGGAGAGGTGAGGAACAGTTGGAGAACGTGGACGGCTTGCGCTACCTCAGCATCGGTAACATCTCGCATGTCGCAGATAGCCTTGGCAGCCTCGAAATTGACCATCTCGCTCTTGTGTCGCAGCCAGCCATCGAGGAGCTGCATCATGGGCTTCCTCAATGAAGCATCCTCCTCGGCGAGCTGTGCAGCAAGTCGAACCAGCATGATGATAGCAGCGGGGTTCTTGAGAGCACCAGCAGCACCGAATTGCTGAACCATCTTGACAAGGGCCATTCGGTCGTGCATGCGCATCTGATATAGAAGTCCGACAGCGTGATATTGCGACATGGTCGAGTGGTTCATGGGAACTTGGCTGCTTGAGGTGGAGAAGCCAAGGGAGAAGCCACCGGAGGACTTGCTAGAGGCAGCCGCCTCTGAGGTCTCGCTCTGCCATCGTCGGACGACATCCTTAGCGATAGGAAGGAGGTGGTAAGAGGAAACGAGAGCGGCAGAGGATACGGAGGGGTTCTTGTCGACAATTGCGGTCTTCATAACTCGTTCGATCGATTGCACGGTCGTGGCCTTTACAGTGTCAGCATCCAGGGGTGTCGGTGTACCTGCCGGCAAAGCAACCTACATCGATAATACGGCAGAGGGCGCGAATGGCATTGGGTCGGTAGATAGCGTCGGTGCTGCCGCCAGTATCCTTCATAATCGTGCTGGTAACCATAATAATATCCTCAGCTGAGTTGGCGAGCTCCTTGATAACAAGGTGGACCATCTGTCGGAGACTGGCATCCTTGTTCTGGAAGAGTTTCGAGATACCGAAGAAGAGGGTTGTAGCTTCATTGGTGGGGAACTTCTCTCCCGTGTAGAGAAGAAGAGCGATCTTTGTAAGTAGAATGCGACATCGTCGAGGCTGGATAGGAGAGCTGTTGAAGAGTCGTGCTGTTGGACTATTTAGCTTGACTGTGGGGGGAGAATAGGAATAAGGCGATTGTAGGAGACGGACCTTCTTGGAAGACTTGAGTTCGGTCAACCTTGACCAGCCCGAGGTCGGCGTCTTCGTCCTTCTTGCCGTAACTCATGTTGGGCAACTGGGTTGAGGTGAAAGGTTTGGTCTAGGGAGACTTGAGGTTGCGGTCGAGGCCCTCCTAAGGTAGAATCACCACGTCGCAGTTACGCTTCAGGGATGAGTGGTGCCGCATCACGTGATCTTATCAGCCCCTTATCGGACGGGCATTCGTGTCAACTTTGGCATGGCTTCAGCTTGAAAGTTGACGTTAGGATTTCAATTGCTGGATCTTCAGTCTTTTACGGTGGTTAACCTTTTCCCTATCTCTTTGTTTTCTCAGCTCTAATATGATTGACATTTTATACAATCGTCCCGATTGATATGACCACTGTGCTTAGGCAAGGTTGCTGCTGGAGAATGGAGCACTGGAGCTTCAGGTACCCGCAACCTTTCAGGTGCTCAATTACACTTCCATTGATACTTTAACATATCCTAATAGCTAGGATAACTGCTAGATATTTCCCAAGATATCATTCTCATTATTTTTAAATGCCAAAAGGAGTTCCTGTAGACCTTTTCATAGCTCTCATCTCCAATAAGTGACATCATGTCGACCCTGAATCCACCCACTCCGAACTTCCAGCCAGACCCAATTTTCCGGGTCGCATCTTTAAATCCTCCAGCTTCATTCTCTCAATCTCAATCCACGACCCAACCCGTCGCCCAGAATGAAGTCTGTAACACGAGTACCACTTCGCATTACGCCTCGGCTCGTCCAGCGCCCAGCTTTTGTCCGTCCGATTCACTCGACCGTCGTCAAGGCTGCCAATGTCGCTCCAGTGCTCGGCACCGGCCCGCCACCAGCGCCGCCGATCCAACCCGCCGAATTAAATGTCCATCAGCGAGTCGCCAGGCGGAGAAAGCAGGCTGAGATGCTCAAGAATGCTAAGGAGCTTCGAAATGCTAGTTCTGGAAAGGGGGGTGGTGGTTTAAAGAAGCGATTCTGGAAGGATGTTTCTGTGAAGGAAGTTGACGGTTAGTCGAAATACTTTTACCCACCATCAAAGGGTGTGCTGATGAGATGCAGGTGCTCTTCAAGTCTTCCTCGATACTCGGCCGTTGAGACATCCTGTGACAAAGGAGGTCGTTCGAATCCCCATCACCAAGCCCGATCTTGCCTCCGCTCTCGCCCTCGAATGGGATCTTTTGACTTCTGCCCAAGATGCTACAAGACATCATTTGATCCCTCTTACAAGTCTAACGTGCCGAGCTCTCGATATCGCAGCGGCTGACAACACTCCTGGAGGTGAGATTTCAGAGATTCGAAATGCCATTGCTACAACATTATTACGATACCTTGATACCGATTCCATTCTCTGCTGGAACCCTCCCGCAGGAGAGCACGATATCAAGAATGATGCCGGGGAGTCGCTACGAGATGTACAGAAGCGCACAGCTGAGGAGATTGTGTCTTTCCTGACAACGCATGTTTGGCCTGGCATTACCATCAACCCTGTCCTTGACGGCCACTCTATCTTGCCTCAGTCACAGGCACCTGGAGTTCGCGAGATTGTTCAGGGCTGGATCACTGGTCTCGATGCTTTTGAGATTGCTGGACTTGAGCGTGCTGCGTTGGCTGGAAAGAGTCTCATTGCTGCTGCACGATTTGTTGTTGAGTGGACTGAGGGTTCAGTCGCAAGGGGTCATTTGAACCCTGGCAAGAAGTTTGGTGTTGAAGAAGCCGCCGTTGCCACCAGTCTTGAGGTTGACTGGCAAACCGGACATTGGGGAGAGGTCGAAGATACTCATGATGTTAACAAGGAGGATGTCAGAAGACAGCTGGGCAGCGTTTCTCTGCTGGTATCTGGCACAGGTCTGAAGGCATAAATAAAATGAGGCTGGATAGATGACACGACTTGTAATATATAACGACATGTAAATTACCAGCTAGATAAAAAGGGTTTGGAATACCTTAGATTGACTTGATAAATATTAACATTGATGAGCATCTCTGATCTGTTCTCTCACCCTTATATCACTACCTTTCATCAAGTCGTTAGCTAAAGTCCTCAGTACGTCTGTTTATGGCCCCTATCTGCGCTCCAAGAACGCGCTGCAACATCAAATTACAATGAGGCCGTCGATTAAGAACCGTAGCCGAATGGCATGCGTATCATTAAGCGCAAACGTCGTTGTACATGGCTTGCTCATCATCAATACAATTTTAAAAAGCCATGATGTCTTACCCTACATCGGCTTTGCGAACAAGGATTCCACGCCAGGGCTGAGAGGCATCAACCCAAATAAAGTAAAACAGACATACACCAGTGCATTCGGGTAAAACTCTGATTGTCGAGTGGCAGGCTAGGATATGCTTGAGATGAGGTGGGAGATCACCGAACGTTACTGTAGATAAACTTCCGATCATCTAATTCTTGCGACCATAAGAGTCGGCTTCCGTGAGCTTAATTTCCACAAGCAACAGGGTCAAGCTTGATTGTGTGTCCAATCGCTTCACACGTTTGCATCCAACGTTTCACTTTTATGCGACTCAGAACAAGTAACTATGCAACATATCGTATTTTTACCAAGCCTACCTCTCTCATTCACCAAATGCGTTCTTTCAATTGTGGCACAAGGCGCAGAGCCAAGGGACGAAATCGCCACGGGCTGAGATCCCTAATCCCAATTGAGCTTCAAAGACATCATCCGCTACAAAAGGCCGCGCAAGCCGCCTACCCTCATGATTTTTAAGCTGAATGCTAGCCCTCTTACTGCATCCTTCAACTGGCCAAGGCACTACAGTGATTGCCATGTTTCTTGTGATCAGGAAGAAGGCGAGTCTCATTGGGAAATGACCGAAGATCTGCTTGGTTGGGGTTAGCCTGGTTACTAGGAAGAGAGGCGGAGTCATGATAAATGAGCCAAGCTGAATGGATTACGTCTGTAACGTGAGACATGGGGGGCTAGCGAGCCTTGAATTGGCACTCTGATTCAACGTAAAGAGAGACATTGTTCGACAGAGATAAATAATAGCTGTATCTTGTTAGTGAGAAGAGACTCACTGAGCAGAACACATGCTCTGAATAGAAACACGTTACACAACAGAAGCCAACAGAGCCTTCTTATGCGCAAATTAACGCCCCCAAAGACCAATTATGCAGGTCCAAAACCCCTACGTCAAGGACTTTTCAGCCGTACCGTATTACCCACGTCTAAGCAACCGCCAAGACAACCAGCCAAGCACATCCCGCTAATTCCGTCCCTTTAGATCCTAGCACATCCACCAACCAAGGCACAGCCCGGGGGTGAGGTAGGCAGGGAAAACGCCACTGGGGGCCTTGGAGTTGTTAGTTTAAAGACGAGGCAGCCTCTCTTCTCCTGGGGACGTTGTCAGAAACCGTTGTAGCCTTTTGCAAACAACACCACAGAAGTCGCCATGAGGTGGACTACGATAACTACAGCCGCGGCTTTGCTCGGCAGCGTTGACGCCGTTAGCTTCCCAAGATCGAAGGCTGGTAAAGGTTATCTGTCGATGCATGTTGGTACCGTTGAGCGAAACAAGAATAAGCAGCATGATAAGCGTCAAAACGGTGACGCTATCGCCGTACGACTCGAGAACAAAGATTTCTTCTACGCGACAGACAGTATGTCACTATGCTCTTAATAATTTACTACAGTTGTTAATACTTGATAGTCGAAATAGGTACTCCTCCCCAAAAAGTCACAGTCCTTCTCGATACCGGCTCCAACGAACTCTGGGTAAACCCCGACTGCCAAGAGGCTCAATCTACTCTTCAATACAACCAATGTCTTGACTTTGGACAATACGAACCTCGAAAGTCAAAGACACCACCCATCGGTCCTTTTGGTGGCGAGACACTCAACTATGGCGACGCGTCCGATTCAACGACACACACATCAGCGACGATCCGATACTATACAGATCTCATGACATTTGGAGACTCAAAGTTGAGAAATCAGACTTTTGGTGTTTTGGTTGAGAGCAATGGCATCTCACAGGGTATTCTGGGTCTTGCGCCTGACTTGAGGGCTGGATTTGACAGCAATGAGCCTTATAGCCTATTGCTCACTTCCATGGCTGATCAAGGACTTATCAACAGCCGTGTGTTCGCGCTTGATCTACGGCACTCTGATAAGACCGAGGGTGCCCTAATCTACGGTGGTATTGATCGCAGCAAGTATATCGGCAAGCTAGAGACGCGCCCTATCATTCGCGGCGAGGGTGGTGAGTACCGTCTCGCCGTGAAGTTGGATAGCCTCGGTGTCACTATCAGCGGTGATACACAGAACATTCGTGTGTCGAGCTCTGACTCCAACGTTATGCTCGACTCTGGAACGACTCTCACCCGCATGCACATGTCGGTCGCGCGACCAATTCTGGAGGCTCTCGATGCTCAGAACGATGGTGAGGGCTTTTACATGACCGACTGCGAAAACCGCAACCTCGATGGCACGGTTGATTTTGGGTTTGGCGATAAAATCATTAAAGTTTCCTTCAGCGACTTTATTCTTGAGCTTGGACCTGGAACGTGCTACATTGGCCTTGTACCTACCAGCGACCAGCAGATTCTTGGTGACTCTGTTCTGCGCGCTGGATACTTCGTCTTCGATTGGGATAACGAGGAGGTTCATCTTGCTCAGGCTGCTGATTGTGGTGATGAGGACATCGTTGCTGTTGGCTCTGGCTCTGATGCTGTGCCCAGTGAGACTGGCAAGTGCAAGAGTTCCGATATCACAGCCACTGGACGTGTAAGTCGTGATACATCGTGCTCCTACGTGATTAAACTAACGATGTTGATAGGCGGCTACTGCTACTGGCACAGGCGGCTCGTTCCCTACCTCTGCGTACACCACCACTTATACCATCACCTCATGTCCCGACTTCGAACGCGACTGTGCCACAGGCGTCGTGACGACACAGACCTTCAGCGGTCGACCAACCGTCACAGTCACTGCCGGAGCCGGTAGTGGCGGTGGTGACAATGGCAATGCCGCATGGCAGCCTGCACCCCTCGGCTGGGTGTTTGCTGCTATTGGCGGTTTTGCTCTCGGAGTCAACTTGCTATAGTGGGAGATATGGTTGTACATATTTTAATGACATCTCTTGGACATGACGATTGGAATTGATAGACTGCATTTAGGGTATGCGCGGCATAAAGCATACGGCGGCGTTTGATCTTTGCATTATCTATCTCACTTTGTGCTCATGAATTGCGCGACTTGGAAATTGCCTCAGCTGTACTGGGCCTCATCGCGTGTATGCTGTGTTCAGTAGAAAGGGAGCACAGCATGTCATGGCTTCACGATCGGGAGATACTTTCGGAGAATTTCTTCCCTCGATGTAGGCTTTTTGTGCTCCCATCGTGTTAGAACAACGTGCTTTTCTCGTGGTGCCGCAACAGCTGACAGCCACATCTTGCGCAACGCGGGAGGAAGGCTTCGGATATCTCGGGAGACACTCTGTATCCATCAGGAAATGCTCGTGTCTGTGTAATCGTGAGCGCGGCAATAGTTTGAGCCTTTGCTTGAGAAACATCGGCGCTCTGCTGTAGAATGCAGAATCGCGAAGGTCGATGAATGGCATCTCTCTTGAAGCTCTCACAAGGCTGTCGTGCATCGCCAGGGAGGTGCGAGATTTCTGAGTCAGAGAGTTACATCGTACCCCCATTTCGCAATTCTAATGGGTGATAGCTCTTGGCGGTGAGTTTAAGACGACAAATCCAACTCTGATGGGATCACAAATTGAAAGAATTGTTGGTCTAACTCAGCGAAGTGACTATGGCGAAGAAAGCAGCAGGACTAGGGTGTCAGTGCCATTTTCATCAACACACTAAAGCAGCATATCATAGTATGCAATCAATAGCCAGAACCAAGTGTGTAGTTACTCTTGATGAGTAATTTCGGTATCTGGACATCATTCTCTCTGCCCTTTCAGGCAATCTGAGTTCATCCTGACTGGTGGACGTCAGCGTGGGTAGAAACGTGCAACGGTAAGCTTACCTGAGCTTAATTTGACTTGGACTCGAAACTATAGCGATGTAAGTTGCTCACATAGTACAATAAAGCTTCATCTTGGCCAAGACATGAGTTACAGTGTCATATCCTATGGTTATACATGCATTTTCATCGAGGGACAAGGCTCCTTATCGAGACGGAAGACGTTGGACATTGCGGAACTAGGGCGGAAATCAATGCAAGCCACTTACCGAGGCATCAAGATACTGGTCCACTTCCTCTACCCCAATTCCTGCAACGATAGAAGACATACAGAAGCTACTAAGCTCAAAATACCAATACCAAGAAATACTCTCAACCTTAATTTTTTAGTCACATGCACCTCGACTTCAGCTTTGACCCCAAAACATGATCTACGTAACCCCTATGGCAACGACACTATTCACTATACCTCGGCTGGCACCGAGGTCTTGAATCGTAGCTAATAGGGCCAAGATTGGTGTAATGCGGAGATAGTGGGAATCAAACGGCGCTAAATTGGGTCTTCCCCAGATTTGGAGGAGGCCCCGAAGCGACAAGGAGAGGAGAGAAGAGAGAAGCAGGGAACCAACTACGTACGTAGTACATATTCAGCTCCTCATATTTTTTCCCCTTTCCTTTCCTCTATTCTCCTCATTCTCTCCTCTTCCCTCTAATCTCTGAATAACCTCGCTCTAATCCCTATTCAAGATGGTCTTCTATCCTCCTCCTTCAGTTAGCCTGCCCTTCGGTAAACTCACCCTGTCGTCAGTTCCAGCTCCTCTACTCACATTCCTTAGAACCTCCCGAGTCAATCACCATCCCCGACTTCATCTTCAGCGATAAGCACGCTCGCAAGCCTATTGCTCAGTCCAGAAATCCCTTCACATGTGGTATCTCTGGTAAGACGTACACCACAGAAGAGGTTATCCAGCGTGAGAAACTTCTCGCGCGTGCTCTTGCAAAGCGTCTTGGCTATGATGTCCACGACGGAACAGAATGGGATAGAGTAGTGGCGCTATTCTCAGTCAACACTGTAAGTTTGAGCTCAGCCACACAAAAATCCAACTAACGTATAAGATCGACTATATTACCATGACCCATGCTGTTCATCGTTTGAACGGAATCGTCACCCCCGCCAGTGCCGCATATTCTGCCCCAGAGCTCGAGCACCAGCTCCGCTCATCCGGTGCAAATGCTCTTTTCACTTGTGTTCCTCTTCTCGAGACCGCTCTCACTGCCGCCAAGGCAGCTGGTATCCCTGAGGATCGTGTCTTCCTTCTACCCGTGCCAGGCTTTGAGTCTAAGCCACCTTTCAAGTCAATTGACGACTTGATCGCAGAGGGCAAGGATGCGCCTGAACTTCAGCCTCTGAATTGGATCAAGGGTCAAGGATTGAGGCAAGTTGCGTATCTATGCTACTCCAGTGGAACGTCAGGTCTTCCTGTAGGTCGCGCCGAATATTGATGAGGTGAATGAATCGCTCACAAATTGCAGAAAGCGGTTGAGATCACTCACGTCAATGTCATTGCAAACGTTATGCAAATGACTGTCCAAAACGAGGAGGGCCGAAAAGTAGCGGGAGTCGACACTCAGGTTCAGCTTGGTCTCTTGCCACTCAGTCATATTTACGGCCTCGTCCCAGTCGCTCATTGGGGTATGTCATCTCACTCTGTTCCCACGCCTCACTGAACTAACTTGTATCAAGGCATCTACAATGGCGATGAGACAGTCATTCTGCCCAAGTTCGAGCTTAAGATGTTTCTTGCTACTGTACAACGCTTCAAGATCGAACAAATGGCTCTCGTCCCTCCCATCATGGTCCAAATGCTAAGCCAAAAGGCTGAATGCCAGAAGTATGACCTCAGCTCTGTCCGCTTCATTTTCAGCGGTGCTGCTCCCCTCGGAAAGGAGACAATCTCTGGCCTGAATGAAATCTGGCCCAAGTGGAATATCTGCCAAGGCTACGGTATGTCCCTGTCAATCACGCGTTGTGTCTCATCACTGACTTTGTAGGTTTGACTGAAACATCACCCGTGGTCTCGTCAACCACCGAACTCGACATCGATCCCGGCTCCTCAGGATCGCTTCTTCCTGGCATCAAGGCTAAGGTCATCGATGCTGAAGGTAAAGAGGTTACAGAATACAACACTCCCGGTGAACTCTACGTCCAAGGCCCCAGTGTTGTTCTGGGATATCTCAACAATGCAAAGGCCACAGCTGAGACTTTTGTAACCCACAGCGATGGACGCTGGATGCGAACGGGTGACGAGGTTATTGTTCGCAAGTCACCCAAGGGCATTGAACACCTTGTCATCGTGGACCGAATCAAGGAACTTATTAAAGTCAAGGTAAATTTCACCATCTCAATATCTTTTGCGCGCCTACTTACACTCTCCCAGGGTCACCAAGTCGCACCAGCTGAGCTCGAAGCTCATCTTCTCATCCATCCTCTCGTCGACGACTGTGCCGTTATTCAAGTCCCCGATGACCGAGCTGGCGAAGTCCCCAAGGCCTTCGTCGTCAAAGCACCCGAAGCTAAGGGCAAGTCTGACGAGGAGGTCACGAAAAGCATCAGCAAACACGTCGAAGAGCACAAGGCGCGACACAAGTGGCTCAAGGGCGGCATCGAGTTTATCGAAATTATTCCCAAGAGTCCTAGTGGCAAGATCCTTCGACGTCTGTTGCGAGACAAGGAGAAGCAGGCCCGCAAGGAGAAGGGTGCCAAGCTGTAATAATATGGTGTGTAGAGAGTGTAAGAAAGAGAAGGAAATACATGGGCTTCCCACGAGGAACCGGAGCGATTAATGACTATTAGATCACTTATCAAATTTATCATAAATCTATGTTGAGTGTGAGAATAATCGAGAATCCCGAACAATTAGGATCGTCGTCAAAGAGTCTTGAACTCTTAATGAACGAGACGTTCTCCAATTTATGATTGATTGCTCAATGTGCTCCTGGGAACAACAAAAACCTACGTGCTTTGATCCCGTATATCGGACTGTCACGCCATTGCCAGATAAAGAAACTCCTGGACGAGACTATAAATTAGGATTAATGCAGTTCCCAGAATCATTCATGATATCACATTGATGCAAGTCCGAGTATTCGTTAAAGCACTGAGACGACTGCCTGGTATTGAAGGAAGTCTAGCTGAGATGTCTATAAAACGAATGGAACTTTTGTATTATATCGATTCATTAATCTTAACCCGGAGACTCATAAAATCCCCTGCCCCTTTTTCATGAGATACTTTCGTGACTCTGTCTCAAAGATTTCTTAAAAGACCATGCCCTTGGCCTGCTTGCTCTGAGCATCCTTCTCTTTGATGTCAATGTTTCTCCACATGAAGAGGCAGACGACGCAAAGAGGGATGAACGCGCAACCAGCGTAGATCATCTTTTTCTGCACAAAGTCATAAGCAGCAATAATAGCGTCTCGCTCAGGGCTACCAGCAGGGTAAGACAGCTGAACATTGATGTCACCATAGATGGTAGCAGTCATGTTCTTGGCAGACTCGGGAAGCTGCTTGGCAAGCTCGGTGGGGAGCATGTTTGTCCAGATGCCACCAGCAATAGCCACACCGATGGAGGAGCCGATACCACCGAACATACCCCAGATAGCCAGAGCAACGGCGACATCCTGATGCTTGACTGAAGACATGACTGCGATACGTGCAGTCAAGGACCAGATACCACTGTATATGCCGTTGAAAAGCTGACACATGACGAGCCAGTTGACGGCAGTCTCAGGGTGACGGAAGTGGATCAGAAGGGCGGTACCGAGAACCAAGAAGGGCACACCGACGAATGAAGGCCACTTGAAGCGCCCCAAGTATCGAATGGCAATACCAACGAAGGGTCCAACGAAAGCAGCCATCAGGGAGAACGAGTTGAGGATATAACCAGAAGTAGTGACACTCTCAAAGTGAACAACCTGCAGGTAAGAGCCGTAGTAGGTATCCCAGCAGAAGATAGAGGCAAACATAATACCATAGATGAGACAGGCTCCCAAAATGGTGCGATCGGCAAGTAAGTGAAAGGGAAAGTAAGGCACAGGGGCGAAAAACTTCTCCCAGACGACAAAGCTGGCAATGAGAACAACACCAAGGATTGGCATGGCAATGATATAACCAGTGGCCCATCCATTGGGGGCAGTAGCAGCGATGCTGAAAGGCAGTAGGAGTAGAGCCCAACCGGCACTGGTAAGGAAAAGACCAATAACTAGAATAATGTTAAAGACTGTGCGTTCATATCGGACAAAGATTAAACTCACCATCGAACTGCACAAAGTAATACTTGAAAGACTCCCAAATAGTGCGGTTATGTACCTCCTCGGGGGCAAGACCAAACTCCTTGGCCTTCATCTCATTCATAATGAAGATAACCATGACGGGAATGCAGAACGCCAACAGGATGATGCAGAACGAGCCAAAGGCCCATCGGAAGTTGACGTTCTTCAAGAAGAGCTCAGCAATCTTGGGACCGGCGAAAGTGGAACTGATGGTAGGCGTGTAGTTGATACCCATGATGATCAATCGGTTGCGGAGAGTCGTGGTGTCAGCGACGACAACGTCAATGACATAGATGAGACCGAGATGGCCAACCCAGTAGAATGTATGCGCAGCAGCATACATCTCGACGCTGTTGCATGTAGCCTTCATGATCATACCGACAACAATCAGGAGTACCATGGCACCGAAGCCCCAGACTCGACCCCAGATGTCAATGATCTTGGCAAGGGTCAAGTTCCAGACGGCACCCAGAATCGAGGCCACGATACCAGTTGAGGCGAGAAGACCGTGTGAAGCGAAGGCCGAGGTGACGTATGGAATGAGGTTGCTCTGCACATTCTGGAGCAGACTGTCGACGAAGGAGACGAGGAACAAACTGGGGCATACACGGTCAGTATAGTCATGGCAAGGTAAGCTAATCACTTACAAGACAAATGTGGCAATCAGCATCTTCTTGGTCCAGACGCTGGTAATGGCCTCGGCTTTCTTGACACCCTGCTGCTTGAATTCATCATCGGAGAAGTCCTTCAGATCTTCATCGACAATGATGTTGTTGTTGGCAGGAGCCTTTTCGATGTCTGGAATAGACACATCGTTGACAGGCTCAGGCCCGTTCATGGTATGAGTCGCCATTGGAACGAAGGGTATCAGAATCGTTCCAAAGGTAAGAAGTGCTCAATTCGGCTCAATGGCGCGAGAGAAGAAAGAGAGAAGTAAGCAGGACGATTGCTCAATCTATGAGGGGACCACAAGGTCGCATTGAAGGGGGGAGAGCACCCATTAAGTACCTCGCCCTACCAGGCCAAGATCGTAGCTCACTACAACTCTGGCTGCATGGGAAGCTCTCACTAGAGGGAGAATTGGGAACGGGATAGGCGATGATCATCCATGGCTAGATTTCGCAGAACGAATCCTTCGGAAGGCTAAAACGGTAACTGGTCTCCGATGGATGAGCTTCCTAAGCCCACCTATAACTGGCCGCGTTACGTTTGCCATGAGCCAGGTAAGGATTAAGCTCATCGCGACCCTGGCCCTATTGGAGACGAGCCCTCTGGCTGCAGAGACGTCCCTGGTTCTGGGCCGGCGAGAAAAAAGACGCACTAACACCGATCATCCACGCTCTATTTGCTTGGCCCTACGAGTCTAACCCTTGGGAATAGCACCGTAGATGTGCCAAATGGAGACCTTGCAGTATCGAGGGCATCATCTATTGGATGAAGCTTATTTCCAGAAGCTATCCGCACATCGACCGGGGTGAGTTGGCCGAGAGTGGCGTCGCTCCAACTGCTTGGTACGGTATGGCGCCGTCTGGTGTTGATGACCCCCAAGAACCAACGCAAGTTTTTCAGCGCTAGTCGCATATCTGATCATCTGATAATCTGATAAGCAGCATCAGCGAAGATCGCACCTCTTGGCCCTTCACCTTGCAGCGTGCGGCGTAGCATTCGCACGTCGATTTCCTCCGTCCTTCTCCGAAAATAAGCATGTGAAGGAAATTTGATTGATATTTTTGCCTCAGAAAAGGCGAGACATCCTCCAGGGTTCCCTTACATCTCGCTTGTCATATATCGCAGGACAGATTGGATTAGATCGATCATAAAGCCGACAACCAACAACCAACAGCGCGTTTATAGCGTCTAAAGAAACGCAGCACGCACTACATAACAAGCCGTGGGGCCATACAAGATTATTTCCCGGCATGTGGGCGCTGGTCGATGGTGAGAAAAGCCAGACTACAATTTGGCCCTGATGAGTTTTCGGGTCATTTCTAACCAGGAAGGGCAACAGAGGCCCTTTTTGGCGTAAATAAGGTCGTGAGCCTTGGTCTTGGCATTGGGCAATCGGAGAGAAAGAGAAATGGGCAAACCACTAAAACGGGATTCCGAAGCATAATTTTTGGCCTTGGGCTGGGTCTCAGACTATGCGGGACGGTGCTCTCTTCTTTGTCCTTATCAATCTGAACGTGATATACAGGTATGTAACGCTTCGAAATCGAGACTTGCCTCAGCGGGCTGAAGTTCCACAGGCCAAAACACGTCTAACCACTCCCAGATTCACTGATAGAGCTGTCGACGGAGAAAAGGAAGTCGATTGCCAGAGTAGCCCAAAGATCAAGACTTGAGGCAAATTCTCGTCCTCACACTCACTGGGGCCTTTGGCGTTCGGTTCAACGTCTTGGCAAGTCATTCGTCCAGTCTGGAAATAAGCCTTTCATCTAGAGCTTGTGATGTACGATGCTGGGCTGAACCCACTGTGGATTTCAAGCATCGAATTGACTGCTGCCTGGCCAATATTCCTTTCTCTTGACCTGCTTTGTCGTACTCATGTGGGGGTCCGGTGATTGATAGGTCGATTCTACAAGATCACATCCGAGTAATGGTCTTGTTCGATGCTCTAGACAATAGGAATGCATCCTAGACCTGTTTAGCATCGCAAGAACCGACCGCCCGGGTGATATTTTCCACAAGGTGGGCCAGAGAAGTCCTTGTCGTAGAGTTAGAGAGTCTTGGCACCAGGGAGCAGTAAATAGTCTCCCAATCACATCTCGATATATCCGAACTACTGTATTCCTTTCTGTAAGTAGAAAAGAGCCTTGTCTTTCCCGGGACCAAGAAATTGGTGTAAAGAGGCCGAGATGCACGGCCGATCTAAAGTTTGACAAGGGCATGGAGTCTTTCGAACCTCCCGATTTGATCCGCCAAGGCGTTCCTCCGGTTGCCGAGCATGAAAATGCACTGTGGACGGAAACAATAACTCAGAGAGCATCACATCCCAATGATAGCACTCTACGAGATAAAATGATGTCCGGATTCCTCGATATCCAGGGCTGAGTTGCGTTGTATCGCCGATCTGGTGTTTGCCACCAACTCACAACTGTAACTGATTGATTTGATAAGATTAGATTATCTTGAAAGGCTTAAATTGCCATCATGTCTTGGCACTGGACCCTGGTGGTGCTGCGAATCCTTCGGCATCGTTGATCCTTGGTTTTTGTGTGCACATGATCGGAGAAGCTACCGGTCGTCTTGCGACATTTGGAATAGACATCAATCCTAAGAAGACGTACTTGGGCAACTTTGGGATAGCCACGGACAGTCTTCCTTTGAACTCGGGAGGCTTTGATCAAAGGCTTTAGTATACTGGAAGAAGGCGTCTGAGCTTTGTTGCTATCGGATGTCAAGGTAAAACTGACAAGATTCACAAATAAAATGCCAACCATGCCGATGCCGCAAGTTGTTATCATCGAGTTCAAGAAGCCTAAGACGTATAACAAGGAGACACAAGTCTTCACGAGTTAGTTCCAATGTACTACTGCTTACACTCGACACTACACCCCGTGTGATCGAACAATGGTGCTATCAATCGCGACACCCCTATGTCGGCAAACCCTTTGTGCTTGGCCTCATGTGTCAAGTAAATAAAGGTATCTAACGCGGGATGTGGATGCTTTTGTGGTCTGCCGAAGGTGGCAAGTCTATCGCTGTCAAGCCTATAGAAGGAAAGGTTACAACTTTTTCCAACGACCACAAGATGTATGCAAATAGAGCGGAATATGGGATTGGAAGTTCGATATCATAATGTCATAGGGTGGCCACTATTGAGAGAGATCCCAGAAGAATGTGATTGAGGAGGTGGTATCCCCAAGTCTGTCTGTCTGTCTAGATGCTAGGTCGGTTCTCGCATGGCAGACGAGACCTAACCATGGCGCTTCCAACAAAACATATAGAAGCAGGAAAAGACAGCCTTTCATTTCTCTTCAGAAACGTAATTGTGTTACAAACTACCAGCCGATGAAGTGTAGTCACCTAAGGCCAGTGCTTAGTTACAAGTACTTTCAGAGTCACCGAATGTACGACATGTTCACAGCGTCACAACAGACAAATACTTCACAAAAACAGACATGGGCGAGCATTGGGAATTGATTCAAACAAAAATAAGTCAATATTAACATTAAACAACCAGCCAGCGGGTATATATGCTTCTGTGCATCTCGGCTCAACTGGTAACTTCCCTTGCTCTTTTTCTTTTCTACTCCATTTTTTTTCTTCTACCTCCAGACTTGATGTCACATGAGGATCCGGTCAGTACCAAGTTTCCACACTAATGCATAGTTCGTAAGGATCGTAAGAATGATACATGTTTGATGAGCGCGCTGTCTAACTTCCCTGGAAGCTCAAGCGGTCTCGGGGTGCGGGCGTACATAGCATACATACAGGTCCCGCCTCAGGTACCAAGACCTAATCTATAAACAACAAGGAAAACAGAGATGATGTGCGAAGCGCATCATGACCCTTACATGGCAATGGCAACAGCCAGGATGGCGGCGGCGATGCCCATGCCGTTGCGAGCGGCACCAGCAGTCACGGGAACGCCAGTAGCGGTGGGAGCGGGGAGACCACCGGTGCCGACAGCGGGCTTGCCAGTGATGAGAGTCTCACCAGCACCGGGAGCCTCGTAGCCGGGAGCAGGGGCCTCAGTACCGACAGCGGGGGCGGTAGCAGGGGCAGTCTGAGCAGGGATAGGACCGTTACCAGCAGGGCCGGAGGTGAAACCAACCTCGGGAACAACGAGCTCAGTCTCAATGGTCTTGACGGTGGAGGAACCCTCAACAGGGGTGCCGCTGGCGACAACGGGCTCAGTGATGGTGGTAGCGACGACGACAGTGGTGTAGTGAGCAGAGGTGATGATGGTGGTACCAGTGACAGTGATGTGCTCAGTGACGGAGTCGGCACCGGTGGCAATACCGGGGTTCTTCTCGACGTAAGGAGCGCAGATACCCTGGAAGAAGGAGACGGCCTGGGCGACAGTGTCATCGTTCTCAGCGTGGGCGTAGAGGCACTCGAAGACGTTGTCAACGAAGTCCTTGGAGGGACAGTAGCAGGCAGCGTCGGTGTTGTCCTTGCAGTCGGCGACGTAGTCAAGGAAGGTGTTCAAGCAGCTGGGGACAACCTCGGGAACGTCGTAACCGTCCTCAGGAGCCTTAGGTGTCTCGGGCTTCTCGTCGGAGCCAGTCTTCTCGGGCTTGGGAGCCTTGTGAGTGATGGTCTCGGTGACGGGGCAGACGGTAGTGGAAACGGCAACAGTCTCGGTGACAACAGCAGGAGTGCCGGCGGTGACAGGGCAGTTGGTGACCTCAGGACCACAAGAAGTGATGGTCTTGACCGCAGTAGAGTAGATAGTGGAGGTGCTGTCGTAGCTGGTGACAATGGTGGTGTGCTCCTCGGGGACATCAGTTGTAGCGTTGGGGGAAGAGCCCTCGGTAGTCTTGGCAGGCTTGTCACCAGTGGGCTTGTCGCCGGTAGGCTTCGTCTGGCCGGGCTTGTCACCGGTAAGAGTCTCAGTCACTGGGCAGATAGTGGTGGAGATGGCAACAGTCTCAGTGACAATAACGGGGGTACCAGCAGTGGCGGGGCAGTTGGTAACCTCAGGACCGCAAGAGGTGATGGTCTTGACCTCAGTGGTGTAGACGGTGGAGGTGCTATCATAGACGGTGGTGATGACGGAGGTGTTCTCGCCAGCAGGGACGGTCTTGGTGTTCTCACCAGCAGGGACAGTCTCGGTGTTCTCACCAGCGGGAATGGTCTTGGTGTTCTCGCCAGAAGGAGCAGAGGTAGTCTCGGAACCAGAAGATCCGGAAGTAGTCTTGCCGCCAGCAGGGACAGTCTTGGTCTCTTCGCCAGAAGGAATAGTCTTGGTGTTCTCAC